>JACJUY010004997.1:50157-63133 GCA_014220935.1 Platorchestia sp. MABIK
CATGTTGGCTACATAATACGGACATGTGGTGAGCCTGTGGACATATTAGCTACATGACACGGACGTGTGGTGAGCGTGTGGACATGTTGGCTACATGACACGGACGTGTGGTGAGCGTGTGGACATGTTGGCTACATGACACGGACGTGNTACTTTGTTTGTGATCGGTACTTTGTTTGTGATCGGTACTTTGTTTGTGATCGGTACTTTGTTTGTGATCGGTACTTTGTTTAGGCTCAGTTTCTGTGTACGATCGCCATTTTGTTCGTTCATTGTAATTTTCTTGTGATTCGTGTTTTATTCGTGAAAGGTCGTGCTTATATCTAATGCAAAATATGCTACGAAACGTTTTTCTTATGAAACTTCAATTACTTTAAATTTCATCGCATAAAAGTGGAGGGCACGTACGTTAACCCCCGAAGCCGCTAATCTTCCACAATTCCGGTCTTCTCTGGGAAGCGGCACACTTGTGTGCTCTTTAATTTTAAAGTGCTGTCTTGTTAAAAACTCGTAAGCTAAATATTGCTCTTGGGTTTGCTTGTAATATACCATGAAAGTTTGAAACCTTTTTCAGTAAATACGAGCAGAGTCGTCTACTCCCAATTTCTTTTTCGGAGTACGACGGGTAAACTCGCTCAGAATTTCAATTTGAATATGAGAAAATAATGAAAATGAGATATTTTTATATTTTGCGTAAGAAGTACGATAAAAAAAGTCGGAAATATCGTGTGAAAATGAAACTTATCCCTGACAGTAAGTCGCGGGTGTTGGGGTTTAAAGTCCTTCTATAATTTTTGCTCTGCTTGTACAGTGTAGCATGCTGATAAATCTGTAATGTGTTTTGCGAAGTAACATGTGACATCCTTTGGAATTTTTATTGCCTCACTCACTAAGCTCAATCAAATTCCAACATTGCACCGATTAAATCCCCTCAGGGGGATACAGCTATTGTATCTATGGGAATTAGTACTTCCTTGGGGAATATGAAAATTCCCGAGGTAAAGGTTAGGTACACGGTTCTTATGTTGAAATAGAATATTTTTTGTTGTTTTGTAACGGACCATCTTTTTTTCGATTCCCTGCTGTCCTGTTTTTGAGCACCTGCTTCTTTCTTAAACTTTTATCTTGCTTCGTAAACATCTTCCTCAACTTACTGTTTTTATGATCTTTGTGAATAGATTCTGCGTTCCCTCGAGTCCGTACAAAATGGACCTTTCTCTTCCCTCTTTTTGGAATGCCTTTCCTGCGGCTAGTGAGGCTTAAACGTAACATCCAATCTAATCTGCACTGATGAGATGCGTTTGATATCTGTGGCGTATTTTTCTTTTTATTTACGCATATTTGACGCAGTTTAAAACCAGCTTCAATTCCTGTTAGAGCATTCGTCTTACTTTGCACCGTTGTGTGAAATTTACCTATTTGAATAATTCTAAAACATGTGCATCAAGTTTTGGTGTTTGGAACACTCTCAAAGTCCGTTGAACGTGCGTGATTCTTCAGCGTCTTGCTGTCCGTGTAGCTCTGCGCTGTGGGTGTCAGCCAGCGATTGCTGCGCTAATGGGGGCCGAATTGCAGTTTGTCGCAAGGTTAAGGAGTGGCTAACACAGAATGGTCATTGGTCAAGCTTGAAGTGGATCATTACGCTGATCAACTTGCTGCGCGTAAGCTTCTCGTTCGCAAGACCGAGTCGACTGTGTTGAGTGAAATCTTGAAATTGTTTGAAGGCTGCCGTGCGGTATTGCGCGTACTCGTTTTCATTGTAATGAAGCCTTTCGCAACGCTTGCAATATTCCTGACCTCTAGTTCATGAGGAATTGAATATTTGCGTACTAGGTTTTAATAGTTTCTTCTCAAAACTGTTTCGTCAGGTGGCTAAAAAATAGAGGTAAAGGTAGCCTAACACACCTTGTGCAGTACCTGGTGTTTGTATGTCTTGACAAAAACGTGTTCTTGGGGATGATTCATAGCTCTTAATTTTCAACCATCTTCGTTATCCACATTATTGTTAAAAAATAAATTAGTATAAACGCAGTCAAGTATGTGTAAAAATAAAATTTGGTAAGATTTTGTGAACAATCTAGGCTTTATTCTATATTCTTTCCAATTCTTTATTGGTTCTTACTTCGATCGATGCTTAATACTTGCTGTGCAATAAGCACAATTCTAAAAAGTATAACCGAATTGAAGATATAATTGAATATTCCTCGGCAAATTTAAATGTGTGACAGAACTTGGGTACCCATTTTCTTGGAAGACCATTCTTTGTTATGGGCATCGATACTATCAAAAATGTAACTCGGCTTCACTAGAATGTGTGGCTCTTGTCTAGGAGAAATGAGTGCAGAGGTATTGATCAACTGAAGGAGGTCGCTGTGGTATTAAGGTTAAGAATCCCTGATGTACGATGTCGAGACGAAGCTTAAGTATCATAACATCAAGGATACGATGTAAATCAAGGCGTTATGATCCGCAGTGCGTGGTTTTGGGTCAGCTCATGTCAGCCTTGCCAGTACAACCTCTACCCCTTGCAATGTCTCCCTAGCCATGCCTTTAAAACCTGACACGATAGGCACGTAGGCTTGATGCATGAAGGGCGAACTGTTTTGGTGTGTTATTTTGGGCAAAAATTAAGGCCAAAATATGTTTAAGAGTGATTTCGATTGATGGACGTTTTGGCACACCATGCGGTGTAACTGTTCTTGAATATTCTGTTTCATACTTGGTGCCATTAATAATAGGTGTCTAAGATATAAAACTGGGATTCATTTACACAGGATATTAGGACTTGGTTTTTATTAGTCATTGGTTGACGTCACTTCTCAAGGATAAATTACTATTCATCGAAAGTGAATGTACTTCTGTCCCTAACAACCTTGGGCACGGAATGCTAAGTATACGCGTATAGCTCTCGGTGCCAAAACACTGATCAATGAAGGCTAGAGACACCTTTTATGTGTACTAGGTTTTGAGTTTGTAGTAGAGAGCGAATGATCATATAGTGTAGAGACTGGGTACCCGCGCTCTACACAATGCGGCTTACAAAGTACGATGTAACTACCCCGGTCGATCAAGGAATGGGAAGTGACAAGATTACATTTGATATGACAAGGCTATGGTGGCGTTCAATCACATTTTCTGATGCGGAGCTTGGTTGTGAAGTGCTTTCACGCAAGCTATGGGCTCTCACTCTATCGATAATTACTCCCCTTCTGACGCTATTTTGACCCACTCGGTGGCTATGTGCATGTGCGAGTCCAACTCTGATTTGAGGGCTACAAAACGCTGTCGCTGCAACTCCTGAACAACAATCTCAACTCTTGCGTAAAAGGCACGATTTCTTACAGCAGTGCCCAACTCATTACAGCCTCACACGCACAGAAGGTGTCACTGCCCTTGCATACGATTTCAGTTCGTAAGATGCCAAGTCACGTTGTGCAATTGGCCAAAGTTCTGCGTTTTTAGGATGATACACAAAGGATAAGGATCATCTCGGTCCCTAAAGAGCTTTAGGAACGATTTGGTTTTGCTGTAATGGAGGTTTTATTGCGCTCGGAGAGCGGTATTGTGTTCAAAACAAACATCGCGGCGAAACACACCCAACTGCTGGAATATTTTAGTTCGCTTGCTGTCTCCGCAGCCATGGATTTTGCGTGTTCTAACGGTTACTTCGAGATAATTCTCTAATGCGGTTATTTTTAGACGTTTCATTTCGACGGAGCTTTTGCTAATTCTTTCATGGGGTTCGCCGTTGTTGCTCCGGGCATGAAAAAAGTTTCTTAGAAGACGTTTAGTTAACTGGTAACTGGGACTTCTATTTTAAAACCTAAATCCATGACATATCTATGTGAAGCGTTGCGCCTTTTTACGTGCACATTCTGAGCAACGAAGCCGCAGTGTTTCTTGCAGCTCGACGCTCGCGCTTCGCAACTCAAGTTTGTTGAGTATCGACTGCAGGCTGTGATGCGAACGCATTGCCGAAAGGACCTCTGCACAACATGCCGTTTTTGTTGTCATTCAATAAATGATGCATTTCAATCTAACTTTAGTAGTGCTGTGCAATTCGTTGTGGTTTACTGTGAACTTTAGCCCTTGTCTGTGAGTGCATGCAGCCCGTGTCTGTGACGGGTGCACTCTGCAGCCCGTGTCTGTGACGGGTGCACTCTGCAGCCCGTGTCTGTGACGGGTGCACACAGCAGCCCGTGTCTGTGACGGGTGCACACAGCAGCCCGTGTCTGTGACGGGTGCACACAGCAGCCCGTGTCAAGCAATGGACTGCAGGCGAGCAGGGCACTGCACAGCCATCGATGCAGGTGCAGTGGCCGAGTGCAAGGGAAGGTGACCTCCTGGGGCATCGATCACGATCTCACACCTGCTTGCGCTGCTGCTGTTGTTGTTTGGAGCTGTTAGTACTGCTGCTGTTATCGCTTGTGCGTTGCTGTAGCTTCAAGCTCTGTTCTGTTGCTCTAAAGAGCTGTTACCTAGTCAAAGTTACAGCTTTCGAGGGGCTTTATGTTTCTGCTCAATCTCAGTATATTTTGTTTTTGTTTGTCTCGATTGTTTTTTAAACTTCCACGTAAGTTTGTGATGCGTGTCACAGTGTTACACCCTATTCCTTTTGAAATAAATGTTATTCAGGTCATTAGACTTGATGCGTCGAGGTAGATTGTAGCCACTATTTACGATAAAATTGTCTGTCGGCAAAATTTCAGTAGAGTAGCCAAAATAGCAAGTGTTTACAAATTATCTCAGGGTGTTATTTTATGAGCGATGTAGTACTGCAAGGTGAACTTTCGAATTTTTTTGTCACCATTACTTCCAAATGAAACTGCAGGGATTAACTTCAAATTGAACTTTTTAGATGATTTTGAACGGATTTGGATTGATATCACAGTTTGCAACCCAGTCCCCAATGCATCGTTTATAGCTAGCTTAGAAAGCTTCGTAATTTGTGAATGCGTTCAAAATGGAAAGCGTGGGGGTTAATTCCAAAGTTGAGTGATTGCCGCCCGCAGTATTTTATGCTTCACGCTTGCGCTGTCACGCCCGCCGGTTCCTGGAAGCTGGAGTCATTTGCATCGCGTCTTCCATTTTTTAATTAAATGCATGTTTTCCTTCTTAATTAACTCAGCATCGATGTTGACCTGAAAGCGGATTTTCTCGCCATGTTTCGCTTAGTCATTGTCGAATTTTTTTGGCCTCGATGACGCTTTTATTTTTGACGCATTTTTAATTCATTTTGTTTGGTAGCCTCTGAGATCTTGTAGCTTTGGTCTAAGATTTTTATGTTGTTGGCGAACTTTCCCGTAAGTGTTCCTTCGTCAACTCGCGGCATCTAAACCAAGTCGGAACAAGTCCCTCGGTCTGATGGAGGTTCACGTATATCGAGCAAATCAATGCTTCATTTTGCGCTCTTTCTGCCTCGGACAATGGTAGTTGGTGAAATAAAGGATGACGCGTTTCCTGTGTTGCCAGGAAGTGGGAGGCAAATTGAGGCTGATTTTCTTCCCGCGGAAGAAACGACAAGCGTCGAGGCTCATCTTTGATGATAGGCTTGGTAAATATGCAGCGCTGCGTGTATTGAGGTCGCCTGGTGTGCCGCCGTGATAACCCCGGTCCCGTTACCCAGCGATCCGGGTAATTTTGCTCCCTATCAACCCCTGCTTGCAACCAAGCCAAACTCCGTTGCGATCCAACGTTGGTTTTCAACACCTGTGTCAAGGGGCGAGTGTCATAAGGTGTTCCACGCGTGGTGCTGAACTATGAGGGAATGTATTTCAAAATGCTGCAGCGAGTGTGAAATTTTGCACTGTCGTAAAGTTATAAGCTTAATTTTGTGTCTAGTTCGACGTGTTGTCTGTGTAGAAATATGCTTTGATACGATGGAGCGCCTGCTAACAGCAAAATAAAGTCGCTCTTCTCTGCTAAGGTTCCGATCACTCACGGTCGATCAGGTCTCTATTAGAAATATCTAATCAATGATGTATGTATACTCAAGTTGAAAGTGAACGTGAACTTACACCGCTACACTTTACGGTTACCAGCGTTGCTGCCGCTTGCCATGCTTTACTGCTGCTGGTGTCATGACGAACTCGCCTCTGATCATTATAATGATGGTGACGATTGAGCCAGATGCTTCAGCTCGGCTTTGACTTGTCGTTGAAGAGGTTTTCTGTCGTCCAGTATCAGTCAAGTCTTGCAAACCAATTCGTTCTTGAAAAAGCGCAGGCACGTGCGTGCCTTTATGTGACTAGTCTGATCTTCACTTATGTATGTTTATTACTAGATGGGCTAAATAACCAAAAATCAACTGTTTATCAATAGCTTACGTAAGTGTATCTTGTGCACTTGAACATGTCTGTGTTTTACCTTTTGGGCTCCTTTTTTCCCTAATATTTTTAACGTTTCTACCTCAGGGGATAAAGTATTTTATCAATGAGAATTGGCACTTCCAGGGGGAATTTGTGAGATCTTGAGCTAAACGTCAGGTAGACCTTCCTTTCGTTGAAACGAATTAGTTTTTTGTTTTGTTACGCACCATCTTTTTTTCAGTTCACTGTTTTCCTGTTTTTCAGCGCCTACAACTTTGTTCTTCAATTTTTATCTTGTTTCATAAACTTCTTTCTCGACTTATAGTTTCTATGCACATTGTGCATAAATTTCACGTTCTCTTAAGCCCATACCACTGTAAATTGTACTTTTCTCGTTCCCCTCTTTGAAACGCCTTTGTTGCGGTTGGGGAGGCTTAAAATAATATTGGACATTTCTATTAAAGTTTCTTACTTGTGTGTTCTGTGCCGCCATGCTCGCAAGATCGGTACCGAGTGTTGAGTTATTATCTACATTACCACTTAGTTGCGATTGATGCCGAGCTACTTCCTTCACACGTGTTGTGTGTGCTGCAAGTACACTTTGGCTTGACGTCCTAGGTGCCAATTGGGTATTTCTGCGCGTTTTTTGTTTGTTTTTATTTTTCTTTCCGTTTGTTTTTATTTTTCTTTCCGTTTGTACCTGTGCTTTGTATAGATTGTGTGACGTGCTTGTTGGTCGGAAAGTATGAGCCGTTCTTCGCTACCCGGATTTAATTTGTTTTCTGCCTGAGGAGCGCTTTTGCCAAGAATGTTCACTTCGTTCGCGTTTGTCCTTTTATTGGTGACGAGACTGAACAATATTGGGATTATTTACGCGCCAATACTCGAGAGCCACTTGCTGAAAAACTTCAGGATGGTCAAAGCTCGTTTTTTTATTTGCTCTAAATTTTTTTATTCATTTTTTGTTGTCGCACATTTTCTACAACACGAAAGGCACGTGTGAGATGACAAATATTTGCTCTATGCTTCTAGGTGTCTGTATTTTGTTAGTTCAAAATTCAACTTTTGAATTTCCTCAGGGGATGTGGGGTACTTGCTTTTGTTGCGAACGTGTGATGTGTGACCAAATTATTTTCATCATGCTTGAAATTTTCCATACTATGATCACTATGTGCTCTCCCTGGGGTATTATGTGAGGGCCCAAGCTAAAGGTTAGGTAGACTCTCTTTTTGTTGAAATAGAATAGGTTTTTGTTTTGTTAGACCATCTTTTTTCGGTTCTCTACTTTCCTGTTTTTCTGCACTTACTACTTTCTTCTTCAACTTTTTCTTGTTTCATGAACTACTTTCTTAGCTCACTGTTTCTATGCACCTTGTGCATAGATTCCGCGTTCCCTCAACTCTATACCAAATGGTGCCTTCATCTTTCCTCTCTTTGAACATCTTTGTCGTGGTAAAGGGAGGCTAAAACTTTCTTACATAATAAAACAATGATAATAATAATGGTAATAATCCCCTTGTGTTCCGTGAATCACAAATTTTCTCACCTCTTTTGTTTGTACAAAAGCAAATGGATTTTAGTTACTTCAAATGCTGCATTTATTTGTTAAATCATATGTTTGTAGTAGTCTCCTTCGATAAGTTCGTGAACACTGAAAAAAAAGGTTAAATCAGCAGTGATTTTAAGTGTTAGTGTCACCCGTACTTTTAACACCTTGACTCGTCGTACCTTTATGGCCGACAATTCATTTTTGTCGTTATGAAAGTAATTTTCCAAAAATAGTAATATTGAGACATCGTGTATTTTTTTGAAAACTGAGAGCTTCAGGGTTAGCTTCAGAAATACTTTATTTGATTAATAACTCGTTCATTAATATATCCGAAAGTTCAAAACCAATTATCAATCATGGTGTAGAAAATTGCCCCAACTGACAATGATCGCCCATAGCGGAGACCTACGAGCTACCCTTGGGACCCTATCTTCATTCTTTCAATTTTCTTGCTTCCAGTTTTTAATTTTCTTGATTTTAGCGACACGATTGAGGGCCTCGTGACACTGAATCCAGCACGTCAGACGCGCACGTGAGAAGTTTCAAAAGTTAATGTCTGCATTTCTCTTTTTTGGTCTCGTGGCGTACGAGACGATGCTGTAGCCATGCTAGAATTTTTTTAATATTTTTTGCTTAACTCACTGGGTAGGTTTATGATTTACCGTCAATTTTAATTTGAGACCCTAGACAGCAAAAAAGTATGGGCAGGTCCATAAATAGCGCAGATCATTAAAAAGGCGCACGATTGTGCTCTTTACAATATTTATCATATTCTGATACCAAATGGGAGATCAGAATGCAAATTGCGGTACTCAAACAAAAGTTATGGCAAAAAAAAGATAGTGCTTCTAATGAACAAATTGATCGTAAACTGACATTTCATTAGCAGCTTGCAACAAGAACGTGTAACTCACGAACAAAATCTTCACAAAATCTGAAATTGAGGTTGAAGTTGGTTTTGAAAATGAAATATGTCGTTAAAAGGCTATCACTCGACATTCCCTAGCGCTAATGTCTTTGGAGTTCTGCCTATTATGGTCAAATTTGGCAAAAATTTTCGCTGTCGAGTCTTAATGTATGATGCGAAAGGTCCTTATAATTTTACGTTAATTTTAGGTTTGCTGGTCCACGGCCATCGTTTCAAAGTTCTGGTTTGGTATGGTCCTCTCCGCAGGTCAGATGCTTCCTGCATGGAATTTCAAGTTTGAATTTGGAAATAAACAAGTGAAAATCAAATTTCCTTCATTTGCAACCGAGTCGCTTACTATTGACAGACCTTTATTGTCAAATGTGTTAATTTTACGGATCTCGGTTTCTTTGCAGTTAATACTTTTGTCATTATCTACAGGTAGTCTGGGGTGACTATTTATTATGGTGTGACAATACCTCTATTGTCACATATATCGTTATTGAAATATTCAACTATTTTAGTTTCCTATTTTTTTCGTCGACGTCGCTGAATTAAAAAAATGTCTAAAAATGTAGGAACTTTTTTAGCTCATCTAATAGAGGAGTAGCTAAAATATGAACAACAAAGGGAAAGTCTAGGAGCGCCAGTGAGCCCATACCACACTTTTTAACGAACTGCCCGCTTGTTGAGAGTGGACCCTCTACAGCCGAGGGTGATGGGCGTGTGTAGAAAGTGGGGCGTGCTGCGTTTAGAAGCGTCCGGCTGCTGCTGTTTGACGCGTCCAGTTCGGTGAAAGTTGTGCTTGTGGTCGTGACGCGAAACGCCCATGTGTCGAATCATTAAATGAATTTATTAAATCGGTTAATTAGTCCCGTAAAAATGTAGTAACTACGACATACCTCGAAAATTGGTATCTAGGAAAGTTGTCTGTAATTGGAGCATGCTAGTCATTTATTTCATGAATTCAAGTTTTTTGAGCTCAGTGACATGTGCATTTAGATGTAAATGTAATGAAGAATATTTTGTTTTATACAATGATAATGCACTGGGCTTCATTTATCGATGAAAATCTCAATTTTTTTGCTCTCAGTCATGAATTCTTCGAAGGTATCTAATAATTTAGTTTCTATAGGCGGTGCTATAGGTATAGCAGAGCGCACTGTGCGGTGAGTTGGCATGCTGCTGCGCACGTGTCGTGTGGAAGATTTGTACGAATTACGACTCGAGAAAATAACGAACCTGGATTTTTTTGGAAGAACGCCCTGCCAGTGTACCGTTCTGGTCCCATTGACGTGTTTCCATATTTTTTATCTTCTCTTTTTATTAACTGCTACTCATATAATCGCCGTTCATTAATTACTACTTCTATGGAAGAAATTTCTATTTCCTCTATTATCCCTATAATGGTAGCGTTTCTGTACTCATATTTTGTTATCGTAATGAATGAAAAAACCGTAGTGTTGAGTCCTGCTTATTTTGAGTTATATGGTTCGTTGTTGACTCCAGTTGTGGGGGCAGTGCTGCCTGACCCAGCGTCTCTGATCGCGATGACTCATTAATGCTGCGCCACAGAGCGACTCTTTCGCATTGTCGGGGTGAAGAACACGTTTTCCTTCTGATCTGCTTACTTTTATCTGAGGACAATTTCCAGGCAGTGACCTGCACTTCCCGCCTTTTAAACAGTGACGCATACCGCGCGGCCTCGTTTTATTATTTCTACCGTTAATTACCCCATTACCTGAACGTTCAGGTGAACTTTGTTTTGTCTCCTACCTTTCTTTGATTTGATGAATCATGTATAGTGTTCACTGAAAGACGAGAAGTCTTTAGTTGCGTGTGTTGCTTCTCAACTTGCAACGATGTCCATTTTTCTCGTTCGCTGCTCGTTCGCCCACATTTTATGCCAGCTAATGAGAACACCTAGACTTAGACCGGCGAGCATTTAATCTGAGCAGAAATGCTTCAAGCCACTTTTATATAGACTATAGAATTCTAGAAATCCGCTATCCGCCAAATGAGTGCAGTATGCAAACGACTTATCACGATGCCGGCAAAATTGTTTGTTAATGAGCTCCATTATGCAGCTCCAGATTAGCGGTAGCGACGCTTTCTGCATCTCTGATCCTTAATTAGCACATGCATGGAACTTCTTCTTTTGCCGGTGTCATTTTTACGGTGCATATGTCCACTTACTGCATATTTTCTGAGAACTTCCCACGTTGAGGCGCCTGTTGTCCCAACTAATTTTTGATCCGATTTAAATTTTATCATGTGCATGTGTTGTGACAAATTTGTGCTTGTCTACACGTTTGAGAAAAAATGAAAAGGAAATGTTTTTACGCGGTACATTAGATGGAAGCTTGTGGACTAGAATTTCAACGTATACATGCGCCTGATTGAGATATGACTGCGTCTAACAAGTGAACATTGTTGACCTTGCTCGTGGAAATTTGACACAATTCCTTATACGATAATCATTTGCCAGATTGATGCGAAGGTTCGTTTGATTTGATTATTGGTGAGCATTACAAAGACCAGCTTGAAATCGGACTTAGCAAGATTTCGCTAAAGTGATGAGCCGGCAGGTGTTCATTCATTGCGCTGTGCTTGGAAGGTGCGACCTGCAAAGCCGCTCGCTTAATTAAAGGATTTGTGGGCAGTGTTGATTGCGCGTGGGTGTCACTGCGCTGTGTTTGGCATTATTGGGGCGCTCTCCTGGACTGGAAGACAAGTGCGAATTTTGTGGTCCTTTTTTGGGCATGGAGCGCATGGCACTAATTCAGAATTGTGGGCTTCACGGGGCCTTATTTGGAGCTGCTTGTGGGGTTCCGGTGACACTCTCCTGCGTCGTGTAGCAACGCAAACTCAACTGCTTTGTGCTGTTAGGGGTAATTACACGCGTGCGCTTTTTGCTTTTTAGGGAAAAAGGATTTCCTTTCAAGTAAGAGTAGATTTCAAGTGCGCGCCTGTTTGCTTCCGTAGAGTCTTCTGAATCTTGTTGATTAAAGTAACATTTGGAAAAGTGACTCGAAAAGTTAATTCCTGTGAGGTACGTAGTTCAATGAACGAATTCCCTTCTTTGCGCCCCCTGAAATACGACGCAACTTTTCAGCCACTTGTCACCGGTGATGTCGACCATTTCGCGTTTTTATGGCATTACTTTAATTTATCTCCGCCTTTAAATCTAAAGGAGTTTTTACTCTGTGCAAATGTGTTGCGCAGCTGTGAGCATTGGAGGCTCAGACACCGACCGCTGTTTGTCTGTCACCCGCTGTGTGCTGGCCCTTGTGTTTACATAAGAGCGAGGGCTAAAAATATTCTCATTACGGAGGGGGCCGCGCTATACGCCCCTCCGGCTCCTCTAGTTGACAAATGGCGGGCGGTCCATTCTTGATCAGATGGCGTACATCTCTCTGTTCTTCAGGTGTGTCAATATCTCGTCGTGTCTTGGTGAATCGTTTGTGGTTTCAATTATGTTCTTCGTTGAAGATCTTTGCATTCGTTTAATATTAGGGAAACCGCTTTGTGCTTATAGCATTTTCCGTAGGATGTTGATCAAATACTTGTCGGTGTAAGCCCATTGGATTCAGAGTGGATGCTGAGTGGGAAGAGTTTTTATTCAAAGCAAGGACATGAAAGTAGGAAGCAGTATCACAAATGCAAATATTTAACTGTCGGAGCGACTTTGTTTTCTATGTATTTCGTTACTTCATGCAGAATTGGAAAGCAAGGACATTTGTAGAGTGATCTTTAGCAAATAGTTCTCATGAACTACAGCAACTGAGTGTAGTTCATCATTTGAATGAACAGTACTCTTACCCGAGTAAGAATACCAACATTTCTTTTTTTTAATGTATGTTAAACTGCCACAACTTGCAGACCCGTGTATATGAACGCTTTCTCCAATTTCTCAGTCAACCATCAAAGTATTCGTGCCGGGCATAAGTTAGGAAGCCTAAGTTATACAATGTAGCGCGTCTTGAAATAAAACGCAAGAATGTGGCGCTGAGCACGCAAGAAGGTCACAAGCAGGGTAGTTCTGTGCAAGTTTAACAGGACTTTTATTTAGTTGCCTGTGGTGTAGCGCTTTTCCTTGTTATTTTTGAGTTACAAGCATGATAGACGACTTGCTTTAGTAGTTTGAGTTACAAGCATTTCTGATTTATGCTCAATTTGATGGTTCCGAGTATTGGTCTTTGCTCCGTATTG
>JACJUY010004997.1:66095-82671 GCA_014220935.1 Platorchestia sp. MABIK
AGTGTAAATAATTTTCAAATTTCCATGTATAAAAAATTTGGCTCAGTAAAATAATATGACTAGTTATAAGATTTTCAAAAAAAACTCATCCCTATCATGTAGAGTTGTCATTATGCTATCATGATTTCACTGAATAACCCTGCATGATCCATTTCAAAAGATTGTTTTGCTTCTAAATTTCAGTTATTTTTCTAATGCTCATTGCTTGTATTATTATTGAAAAAAAGCACCATGCAGGATTCTGCATTTATGTAGCCTTGTAGAGAAATAATAGTGTCCCTACTCTGACTTTATTTAGCAGTTAAATGAATGATTAGGTTTTGAGTATGCCAGCTTCCTATCCTAAATCTGGTCACTTTCATATGTGAAAAGTAATCAAACAAATTGTTCACAATCGGCGGTCCTGCAGAGTTGGCCACCAGAGGTGACCATCCAAAGTTTACATAGGATTTGTCTTAAATAAGTCAAGATGAAAAAACATAATCGAGAGGTCTTTCTGAGAAATTTTGTTCAGGGTAAATGGAATTTTCATTATTATGAACTTTACCCTCAAATAGAAATATGACTAAAATTGAATAAAGAGAAATCCATTTAAAATTAATAAAGATTTTCGAGATGAAAGATGTTCTAATTCAGATTGGTAAATTTTCATAATGAAATAGTGAAGTGTATTTTAAAATCAGATCATGTTAAAGTTGGAAATCACATTAATTTATTGTATACAACTTTACATAATTAAGAAATGTCACTTTAAAAAATGTTGTGTAGGCAATGATGGGTAGGATTTAATACATTTACATTCAAAATTTGATGTATTCTAATGTGCTGAACAGTGTGCCGCATCTACGAAGGAATTCCTATTTGCGCTGTTATTGTCACAAGAGCAATTCTTTTGTTTTAAAACCTGCATAAATATTGCACGTTATAACCATAAGAGGGCATGCAAGTCAACAACGACATGTTAATCAATTTTCATTTTTTGCATAATTCTATCTTTTTTGTTTGCAAGTGTCAGCTGTGAAAAATTCATGGGGATCTGTGCAATGGTTCACAAGATAAAAAGGTTTGGAGCTGGGTAACAAGGTGATTTAATTTAATTATTAGAAATGATTAATTTGTATCTAAAGGGGTATAAGTAACTTTTTTCTGATATCTCAAAGGCCTGGTTTTCATAGTGGTGTGGGTTTTCATGAGGGGACAACACCCGGCGCCAAAAATTGTGCATGGATAATTTACAAGCATTGCAAGATTATTTCTTGAATTTTCCAATATCCCTTTTCTCCTATTGTATGTTATTGACAATAAGATCAACAAAGGCTTTGCCCTTCTTGTAGAAACTTGATTCTACTCTCATTTGATGCAGAAATGATCTGTTTACAAAAATAGGGAGCATGATTTAATGTTCTACTCTAAACTTGAGCATTACTAAAAATTTGTATTCATTCACAAATTTGTATTTTAAAAATGTACCCTTTAACAATTCAATATTGACAATTCTGTTTCCATTTGTTATACATTTTTCATTTTTGTGTTCAAGAAAACCTGAAACAAGTTTCTACGTTGAAAGTGATGGAACTTTTGTTGCAGGCAAAAAACTGCTTATATTAGTTGTAATTTTCCCAAAGGGATTAAAAACACAGTTGAACACTGTTTTTGGATTGTACAAAGTACAAATAAGCAAGAGAGGGGGAATTTCTTGAATGTGGTGTATACCAGGAAGGAGAGAATGCATTGTGTGTCGGATGTGCTAAAGATGACTATGGTTCAAGTTGTCTGGCTGGACAGGATTGTTTTTAATTATTGTAGATGTAATCAAAATTTTTCACCTTCATGCCTGGAGTTTGAGACACTGATTAAACTGAGTTTGTGATGTACATTGGGTTGCAGTGCCCTACCTTGCCTGAGGGTTGCTTTTTAGGTCTTGGTTTCACCAGTAACGTCGTACATTGGTAGTTTGTGGCATGAAGGATTGTTGGATCCTGTTTATCGGTCAAGTCTAAAACACAAGAGCTGTCACTGTGCTGTTCTTGCATGACTCTTTTGTTTTTGAGGGCATTTCAGGCTGTAACAAAGATTTCAAGACAGTCGGCCATCACTTCCAAGCTTAAGTTGCATAACCCTATTGTCAGACATTTTTTACTTCTAAACAAAATGCGACCAGTCATTTAACCTGAGATTAGTTATGACAGTTAGGAACATCTTTTTAAATGTTGTGATATAAATTACTTATGAAAATAGGAGCCTAATGACTCTTATATTCCTGGGGATTCAAATTGAATGGTACTTAGCCCAAATGAGTATATTACTCAATACTCATTCCCTATTACTTGCTCTGTGAAAGAATGTCATGGTGGTGGAACCATAAACACAGGAAAAATGAAGGTTGCTGGAAGTCCTACTTATTGGGTTGTGTGTTTCAATTTTTTTAAGTGATATATCACTGTTCTTACCTTCTTCTTTTATTTCTCCATCAGCTGCTTGGTTGAATTTCCTGCTCCTGGTGCTGTGAGGCCTGCCACTCCTGGTGCTGTGAGGCCTGCCACTCCTGGTGCTGTGAGGCCTGCCACTCCTGGTGCTGTGAGGCCTGCCACTCCTGGTGCTGTGGGGCCTGCCACTCCTGAGGCATTGAGGCCTGCTACTCCTGAGGCATTGCATGAGGCCTGCCACTCCTGAGGCATTGAGGCCTGCCACTCCTGAGGCATTGAGGCCTGCCACTCCTGAGGCATTGAGGCCTGCCACTCCTGAGCATTGAGGCCTGCCACTCCTTAGGCAGTGAGGCCTTCCATTGCTGGGGCGTCGAGGCCTGCCACTACTGGGGCGTTGAGGCCTTCCATTCCTGGGGCGTCGAGGCCTGCCACTTTTGCAATTAGGCGTGCCACCAGTGACAGCAAACAATGCTCTTCAGCATCATGGAGGGTAACAGCACAGGCTGATCGTGTTGAAATAATCACTGAGTTCATCTTTCATTGAAGTGTCTGTGAATTGTAGCAGGAAGGATTTTTCAAGTTACAAGCCAGAGTTGGACAGAGTAGGATGAGTGACAGCACAGAAAGGTCGAAAGACTGCTGAAAAGTCATCACATACACATTATTCTAAGGCACAGCAGCGTTTGTGTCACCACACAAAGAAGGCCCGTGTGAGAGCACACATTGTGCATAGACTTCCGTGTACATGTCCCTATTCATTCTTCTCTTTGGAACACCTTTGTTGTGGTTAGGAAGGCTTAAACTAACTTACATTATAATTGACTATGCTTATGTTTTTAGAGTGAGGGCTGGCATGTGAAAGAATTAAGGTAGCTTCCATTGTGTGGGTTTACGGTACACCTTGAATACTGTTGGCACTATTCTTATATTGACAAAATGCAGTAGGTATTTCGTCTGCAAGGGCTGTGAGCTGTGAGTGTATCTTCCACGTAGCGTTTCTGAACAGGCTTGCAAGTGAGTTACGCATTTATTCATTTGACAATTATTGTATTTTTACTTCCGCCAACGCAACACATGATCTCATCGATGTTCTACTGACCGGATCTTTTCCAGATAAGCCCCGCCGCTAATGCAACACATAAGTTCACCCACATGTAACTTTCGAAATAATGCACCTATCGACTTCAAATTACTGTCAAAAGCAGTATCAAAACATTTCTTCGCTTTAATCGTTTAATGTTTTAATATTTCTTTTGAGAGTAATTTGAAGTCAATAGGAGCATTATTTCGATATTTACAAGTGGGTGAACGTATGTATTATATTAGTGGCGATGCTTATGTGGAAATGATCCCACTGACCTGCGTGTTTATTTCACGATTCCATTGAATATATTTGGCTCCTGACAAGTTCCGGAAGCTTCAGATAACTTTGCAAGCGAGCGACGACGTTACTGACGGGTTAATTTACTTGGAAAACCGTCACGAGGGGTTAATTAACTCGTTCAAAATTTTCAGTGACAGGTGTAGAGCAAAACTCAGGTGGTATGCACCTGGACAACTCCTTGTGTCATGGAAAACCTGCATGTTATTTTTTGGCCGCTATATTTCTTCAAAAACAATGTTGCATGGACACTACTAATTTATTTTCGCGGTCGTCATTAATATAAGATGGAAAATACCAGATAAGAATTTTGATGCTTGTTATGTTTGCGGATAGATAAAACTTACGACAGGTCATCTTTGGTTGTTAGCCTTGTGCGTAATAGTTCATTATTAATTGTTTCAATACGAATAATAGCTTGAGAATTTATGCCACCTCCATGTCGTGCTCGAAATTTATGTACTAAATCATTTGCCAAAAATTGCCCCATATGTTAGAAATGTGCAATTATTCGCATACATATTTACTAAAATACATCGCTTTCCCCTGATGACGGTCGTAGCAAATTGAGACGAAAAATTGGGGAGACAAAGTGTTACGTTGCTCAAATAGCAAGCATCGAAGTTCACGAAATGTTTTATGTTCTTTAAAAATTAGCGTGCACCTACACAAAAGTCTGTAAGTTGCAGAAAAACGGAGGTAAAATATCGTTAGATGTATACTTGCACACCCATGCCTAATCGTTTTCGAGAGCGTTCCTACAACACTTTGGTGTTCGATTCCGAAGAAAAATTAAAGAAATTGTACTGCTGACCTCAATGCACTTTTTGATTATTTTATCACATTCAGGACATGAGTTTAATCTAATTGCGGGTGAGTCTCGAAATATAAATTGCAGATTTGTCCATGAATGAGCATTCACGTGTATGCATAGTGAAGGAAATAATAAAAAAAGTGTTGTCAATATAACCGCAATTTACTATTTTGGCTTTCACTATCCTTACTCCGCCAAGAAACTTTTCATAACATTTGAATAAAAACTCAAGTTCCAATCCAAACGAGTATCACAGTAAAGCCTGAAAACGCAGCCAATCGAAAGCTTTGGCCGTGATGACGTCAGCAGTCAGTTGTGACTGCTGGCAGCTGATTGGTTGGCGTGCGTGCGTATGTTTGTCTAGAGCGGTCTTGGGGTCCACCGTGGTTTTGAAGTTCTTCTTATGTAAGTGTTCTGTGGTGATGCGCAGACGGACGGATGGACGCGGCTCCTTTTATAAAAGTGATTTCCATGCAATTTTTCCATTACCCCATTTTTTGGCACTACACCTTTTCACTTCAAATTAATCCAAGTCAAGTTCAATTTCATCCAAGTCAAGTTCAAATTAATCCAAGTCAAGTTCAAATTAATCTAAGGCAAGTTCAAATTAATCCAAGTCAAGTTCAAATAAATCCAACCCTAAGCTGAATTAAAAATTGACACAATCATTCGTTAGTTTGAGCGGTTTTTGGGTTGAATATGTATCTAATCTATGTGATGAGCAAGAAAAACGTTTTTCCTTTCAGCAAGGAATTCATAAAATTTCTGCATTATAGAAACAAGCTGTCATAAAATGTGGGAAGTATCCAGTATCAGGAGGCAGAGTGTGATTCAGATCTTTGAGCAGAGCAACAGATAGAGGTCAATTATTAAAAATTTGTATCATACTGCACAATAAAGTGATTTTACAATTCTAAATTAATGGTAGAATGCATCCATTTAGATGTTTATGTTCAAAGGTAATTATATGTTACACATACACGTAGTAGTATCGAGGATTTATTTTCACTCATGTAGAGATTTATATGCGTGAAATTCCACTTTATCACATATACAAAATGATATATTCATGCAACTGCAAAAGATTACCATTAACGAAATGTATATTTAACCTTTAAAAGAAATATGCAAATTCGATTCACTCTGTACGTATGTACGATTCCATTTGATTGCAATTTATATGAGTACATTACTACACAGATACAATTTTGCATTAGTAATAAAAATTGTGCCATCCTTTCAAATGAATAGGCCAAGGCAAACATATCAAATCTGTCGATGAAACAAATTGTAACTTGTTTTTTCAAAAATCGTTTGAACAAACAAAAACAAACTTCGTTGCCATATTTCTTTTAAAGGTTAAATCTACATATCGTCCAATTTTTATCTTTTGTAGTTGCATGCATATGTGATTTTATATATGTGATAAAGTGGAATTTCACGTATATAAATCTTTATATGAGTGTAAATAAATCCTCGATATTACAATGTGTTTGTGTAACATGAAATTGCCTTTGAACATAAACATCTAAATGAATGCCTAAACTACCATTAATTTAGAATTGTAAAATCACTTTAATGTGCAGTATAATACGAAATTTTTATAATTGACTTCTATCTGTTACTCTGCTCAAAGATCTGAATCACACTCTGCCTCCTGATGCTGGATGATTACCACATTTTACGACAGCTTGTTTTTAAATTACCGATATCATTTGTATTCCTTGCTGAAAGGAAAAACGTTTTCCTTGCTCATCACATCCAATGGATACATATTTAACACAAAAAATCAAATTACCAAGGGATTAGGTCAATTTTTAACTCAACTCAGGGTCGGATTAATTTGAACTTGACTTGGATTAAATTAAATTGACTCGGATTAAATTGAACTTAACTTGGATTAAACTGAACTTGACTTGGATTACATTGAACTTGACTTGGGTTAATTTGGAGTGAAAAAGGTGTAGTCTTGTTTCAATTGAAAAATTTTGTACAAACTTACAAAAACATCGGTTAGCACGATATGAGGAATTGAATTAAAATTTAATAGAAAACGAACTATGAATGAACACAAAATAAATTACTTTTTCGATGTTTTTCAATACGATTTTGCCTCGCATGTAAACAACAGCTCAATCAATCGACTAACTTTCTAGCCTTGGTGGCTGACAAGTAGAAATTTGTTGTTTCTCTTTAAAAAATTTCTTTTATTTTGCCACTGCTCTCGATGCCTTGACACAACTCGAGCCTTGGAGTCATGTTTCTGCTTGTCCAGAGCAGCCAATAGCTCGCTGTGTCACTGAAGCAGAGAGGTGCAGGCCAATCTTTCGCTCTCACGGACTCTCCACCAGTGTAGACCTTTTACGAGTACTTCTACTACGTGAACTTCGAGTGATTTATCAATTTACTGCAACAAATCAGTTCTAAAGATCCTTCTCAACTCCTGGATGCCGGTTGACTCATTTATTTTATCGTCATTGATTTGCATTACAGCTTGGGGGATATCTCTGAGATCACTCGCTCACGATGTGTGTTATTTGCCGTTTTTGTCAGGGATTTATCTGTAATGGAATTTTTCATTTATAGCAGATTCATCATTTTCGTAAACGCAACTGCTGTACACCAAATTTTATTTCTACACCATTTACAGTTATATTGTCTATTTCAACTCTGAGCTTTTTTTCAACTGTACTCGTACGGATATCTATTCTCAGCTAAGTGAAGGAAAAATTTTTATTCTGGTGAGAGTCAAATGCTCAGGAAGTATACTTATCTGCTATTAAATACCTCCTTGCTTGTATTCATCCTTGAGCTTATAAGTCGTACTGTTAAAAAGAATATCGATAAACAAACTCGAAGAGAACAAACAAGAAGAGAATACAACTGTGGCCATCAGACAGTGAATACGCCCTACGCCCCACAGGCAACATTCATAGACAATTTTCTACTGGAACGTTTTTGCAGTAACGAACAAAGGATCGAAGCAAAGTTTCATTCACGGTTATACGAGGGAATTCAGTTGAATGTTACTGCCCCAGTGAGTTCATGAAAGTTTTTCTCATTAGATGTCGGCAGCAGGTGCACTCTCACGACTGGGCTCAGGTGCATGGCAGTGTTTTCTCTCGGGCTCATCCGAACGAAGCAGAGTGCACTCCCCGTAGCTCCGATTTTAGAAGTCCTTCGTCCTCTATTGCAAAAGCTTCGAGGCAGCAGTTTCTTAAGACAATTAAGCCGTCTGTGTGCTGTCCTTTTAATTGAACACTCCGTTCATTGCTTCCTAAAACATGTCTTTGTGCAGGTTCTTTTGCTATGCTACCTATCGTCAGTATACGGTTTTTATTCGTCATCCGTATTATGCATTTCTCATCTTACGTGTGCTGATTCTAGGAAATGACATACGAGTTAAACCAAACAAATGAAAGAAATGAAATTTAATTCTTGGGCCGAATGATACACCTTTTGTAGCACTCGAGGACCGGTTCCTTAGAACGACGACTCTGAGGTGCAGTAACTTATGTGTTTTTGTCGTAAAATAGTTAAGCGTTAATATTCGTTCAATGATACACTGCAATTGAACCTAAAAATATGTTATTTGCACCTCTAATGATGCAATCTAGCTAAAAAATTCACGCTGCACGCCATTTCAGTCCCTTCATTTTTTAGCAAACCAATTAAATGTACCTTACTAATTAAATGTCCAATTACTTTGACAAATACTACTGACGCAGAATATTTTTCTCTCATAATGTATGGTGGAAACATGAACCATTAGCTTAATACAAGCTGTGCCACGATCTGCTGCACCTCCAGGGTTTCCCTCCAAGCCCCTCAAGTTTGCATCACAGAATGCGTCTCCCTGAGAATGAATTTTCCGAATCCATCAAAGAGCTGCTCTGTGAAGATATGAGGAATTTTTGACGGGCCCTTTTGAATGCATCGTCTCAGGATCTCAGATAACGTGACACCGCAAAAAATGGTCGTTGAAATGGCTGATTTTATCTTGTTTGTAGGCCACAATCAGGATGACCTAATTTTCTGAAAGATTTAACCACAAAATGGTTAGTAACACTTGTTTTAACTGCCTCTTTATTTTCAAACTATAATAGATGTCACGGTTGTGTCCATTGATCAACATTGTTGAAAAGGCAAAGTTTTGTGTTTAGATGCAACAAACATGGCGAAAGTTGGGTACAATTTTCTAAAAAATGTATTGCAAATTCATATTTGTGGGACGTACACTTTATTTCAGATCGATATTCAAACACACCTCTATTCTAGAGAACTTGATGAGTTTACGAGCAAAGAAAAGTGGAGTCATCTCCTTTATTTCAATACTAAGAATGAAGCGCTCAAGTTTTGCCGATTTTTTAACAATGTTTCGGTGAGTATTCATCGATTTTTATTGCCGTTATAAAATTTTACACGTGATCCAAATTTATTTTAAACTGCATTTCTTCATCACTGGGCATGCTAGACTAACCATATATTTAGTTGTCGGAGTTAATATTAAATTCATAAAGATGATTTGTGCGTAAGCTCTCGATCAGTATTTTATCCAGCATGAGGAAATACTGAGCCCAATTAATATATACTTGTGATGGTCGTTGTTTACGTGTGAAAGTTAGTCAGAAATTATCCTCAGTTTATCTAATCTTCTGCTTTGCATTATTGCCCATCTTAAATTGCTCTCGTAGATAGTACTATTGTTGTTATTGAGCGACGTTTGTGGTTCATATCCTCCTGTTTTCTTGCTGCTGTTTCAGAGAAAATTTGGCAGCTCTGGTAGCTGTGTGTAACATAGAGAATCAAAATACAGTGATCGGATTCCTTGGGTGAAACGGTGAGTCAGGGGCTAAGATACAGTACAAGCATTGCAGGCTTTGAACAACCTAGTGTTAGCATAAAGGTCGATACCAATGTTTTTGTCGAGGAAATTGTGTTGTTGGATAAAGATGTACGTTTGCACCGAACTCCTAGGCCTTCGTAACCATAAATTATTCGGTGTCTAAGTACTACAGCACTCCTCTTACAGGCTGCTTTCCAATGCATAAAAAGTAGGAAGGGATAAAAAAAGGAGTTGAAAGAAGTCAAAAATCAATCTTAGTCTTAGTACATGCGCACACGCTTGATGATCGCTATTCAAATGCCCAACGTATCGAAATGGATATGAGTTTACAGGAAAATTCCTATTTTTCCATATAACGGATTTTAGAGTGGTGACTTCTATATATAATAACATTCATTTTCTAGAGCTTACGGCCCCAATTTTAGGGGAGATGTCTTTTGATAGACTGTGTTTTCAATATTGGATTACCTATAACATAGATGAGTATTTTCAACATTATTTCAGGCAGTGCTAAAGATGTCTATTCAGTACGATTTTATTTTAAGATGTTCTCATTAGTTTGCTTGGCTAAATCAATAAATTCTTCGTTCATACTCTGTGGTAAAATTTCCTGAATAACTACTAAACATTCCATAAGGTTGTACGCTAGCATTCCTCGATACCAAGAGAGCAAAACAGTACTCACCCAAGTCGTATTCGAGGAGGGTAGCTGGGCGCAGAGCTGAGTCCAGGCAGAGCGTCACTGCATTATCTTCTCTCGGCCTCCACGCCATGGACTCGTCTAAGCTTGTAGGCGCTGAGTAAGGGAGATGTTGCTGTCTCTGGAAATCCCGTCTCTTCCTATTGGCTGGGATCAGGAATGAAAGATCCCCAACATAAGGAATTGGAGGAGCATTGTCAAGTTTTCCTGTAGAGGCTAGATCTGCGAGCTCCATGTACACGTCGCTGCGAGTTTCATCCATTGACAACTGGTGAACCAATCTAAGTTTCCTTGTCGTGCTGAAACTCGTATAGAGGCCGTCAAAAATTCCTGTTCGAGATTTTCGGCGTGGCATATTTGACGGTAGCTCTTGAACTTCGGATTGCAGTTCATCTGTGTCAAATGACGTACTGCCCAATTTCATATCAGGCCTCAGGCCTTTATTTGTCGCGGAATAAAGCAGTCTCGTGCCATTTTTGGCAGACTGATCTACGTCATCTCCATCGGCCGGCTGAAGCGATATTGAAATACCGGGAACAGTCTCGATTCTCCCTTGACAGTTTTCATTTCTGGTTTTTGTGGGCGAAGACCCAATAAAGTATGGATCTGTGAACTTTTTATACGGAAAGCCACTCTTTGTGACTGGGCTACAATCTGAAAGTCTCCGGACAATCTCAGGAGATTCTAAATTGTTGGGTCGTTTAGGCTTACTTGGACTTTGACTTCTGCTAGTACGTATTTTCTTTCCAACCAAGTGTTCAGATGAGCGTCTTCTGAAAAATTTTGGTGTACATCCCTTCAGTAACTCCATGGAATTTACTCTCATGCATGCTGCTAGCATACTTTTTCTCCTAAAGGGAGATCCAGTGGCTATGAGTGGCTGTTTTAGGGATGTTGATGGAACATTTAATTTTGCCTCTTCAACCACAACCACAGGCTTTCTCAAGGGAGATTGTGTAGGAGAAGCAACATTAGATGAATAGTCTTTTTTGATGGAGAAGGCGGGATCAGATGAATCAAAATTGTACTGATCGTCATATTCCACAATGGAAGTTTTTGTACTGGATCTTTCGAGGCAAGGGTCAGACAGGCTCTGACGGCTGGTTGCCCACTGATGGCGCTTGCGCTTCAGGCGGGAAGACCACATCTGTGAGAAAGCGTAAAATGAAAATTAATAGTCATGATTTAACTCATTTCAATCCATAATAGAGTTTGAAAACTACGTGGAAATTGAGTGAAATTTTCTTTGAAATTTTTAATCGCCCTCGAAATAATTTGCTTTCCTTCATTTTCTATCTAAACAACGTTTTTAGCGGCCCCAAATTCTCTGGTTTTATAATGTTGTTATGTGCTCGAGTGAGCGTCATACAGAATTTACGGTAGTGTTTCCCAGTGTGAAGTTCCTTCCTCATTAAGGAACCATTTTGAGCAAAATGCCCAATAAAATGGCAAAACTTTTTTGCCAGTAATTTAAGAGATCTTGTTTAGACCACTTTGCACAAAAACTTAAAATTTCATTCAGTTGATTCATTTATATTTGAACTGCTTTCGTTCAATGTTTGATGACATTGTTATTTTTGTGTAAAAAATCTTTTCACGAACCCTCATTTATTGTAGGTATGTGCTCCAAAGCCCCCTGATGGAAGCACAAAAGGGATTAGATCGGATTTATGAGCTCCCCTCGGCTACAAACGACGACCCTGAGTAAACAAGAACATGTCCGCATCCGGAACACAGAATTAGATAAATATCTTTGGAAAGACATATAACATATCGAAGTAAAATAAAACCTCAAATGAAAGGGCGAGTGGCTGAAAAATTGTATCTAACCAATGAGGTAAAAGTTTTTTATAAGGTAAAAGTCAATACTGCTCCGAAGAAAGAACAAAATTTTTAAAATACCGGCCTTGCCAAAAACTTGAATTAAAAGAATTTACTGGATCATTGAGGGCTGGAGGTTTTCTGTAAAACAGTTTTTCTAATGAAATTGCTTCACAAATTTTACGAAGAGATTTTGGAAGAAGATGTAAATGAAACGTAGAGTTGAACGTAGAGCATGACAATCATGCACATTGACCGTACTTTTCTCTGCATGAAGCAGATTAATAATAATAATAATGATTTAAAAAATATATTGCTAGCAATGTGATGAAGTCAAAATCTTAAAGTATGCACCAGAAAAAAAGGGTCCTGAAAACTTTATACACTAACTCAAAATATGCTCGTTTCGAACATTCTGGGTTATTTTTAATGATTGAGCTACACCACATTTGGAAATAATAACATTGAAGGGATAGAAAAAAAAAATGTTTGAATACAATGATATTCAAACATGACTTGTGTGTCCATTTCCATCCACAGTGTAAATTTCCTACTTTGGCTCCACTGGCACTCGCTCTGCGCCCTCAGGTCACTCGCTTTCACGACCGTCACAACAGGAGAGGCTGGCTCACACAATGTTAATTTCATGGCAAGACGAGCTATGCTAGGAAATTTTTGATCCACGTGTTCTTAATGTAACGACCAATATTTCTTCACCCATAATCTAAACATCTTCACTAAATGACTTAAAAATTGTGGTTTCTCAATTTTCATTGATTTTTTTTTGACAAAATCATGAGATATTCATTTATTACTCTTAAACTTAGAACATGACATTTTTTTTATCACCCTTATTACTGAAATTCTCTTAGCTTTAAATTCTTTAGTTTAACAGCTTTAACGTAAAGCGTCAGTGCACCTGATCCTGATCCCACATCGAATGTTCCAGTTAAGTGCAAATGTTCTGTTGAGTGGGACACGTATTCCAAGTCTCCTTCGGCGCTCCTTTCTGCCCTCTCCTCAGGAGCGTCTTGATGGCACTGAAGACTACGCAGAAATATCATGCAATATGAACACGGGCATTAGTGCACATGAACACCTACTTAAGAAAACAATTGCGCAGTTCGATAACAAAAAGCAAATGTATAGAGAATTTATTTCGAAATCAAAATCAGCTACTTCTAAACCAAAACAATTTATATTCCAATTTAAAACAAGTGATTGAAAAACCAAGTGTGAAGATATATGTAGTCCGTAATTTCGAAAGTACTTCAATAGTTGAGATAATGAATTATAAAAAAAAGAAATCCATGTGATAGCTTTCGCAATAGATGCCAATCAAATTGCGATCAGCATTTGAACAAAAATAATTTTCGAACCGTATTGAGCCAATGCTGCTCGCTGCTTTGATTTTTGATTCGCTGCTCAAATCCCGTGAGCTGCTCAACAGTCAAAGCCGGTATAAAACACGTGTTCTCGAAGTTACTGTCAAACCTGATTAAGATTTATGTGATACACTTCATCGAATGTCAGGGGCAATGTATGACTTACAATTTTGAGTGACTCATTTGGTTAAATATAATAAAATCCGGACAGGAATTCAATGAGGGCTTCATTTAGCCACATACACTAACATCATTCCAACAAATGAACCACTTTCGCCAAACACTACAGCTACTAAAAACTATATCTCACCGGACACTGCGGAACACTGTAAATAAAGAGGCTGTCATTTTCGTCCCTTATCATCCTCTATCCGGATGGTGGAAATCGTTTTTCCATATTCGATTTAACATAGGCCACCTCCCTGACATTTTGGGAGGTGGTCTCTTTTTGTGGAATGAATGGGTTCTCTTGAAATTTTTGTGGCATTTAGATCCTGAAGTAATTTGTTTCATTCTAAAGTGATGGAGTTCAATCTCGTTTAAATTCAAACAACACTATGTCGAAGAAAAAAGCAAATAATGAAAATTATGCAATATATAAAAACAGGGAAAAATGAAAGCAGATTTGAATATCTAGTCACAAACAGAATTCGTTCATCAACTTCGACTCGTTTTTTCGTCTGGTACTTTAAATTTTAGGAATCAATGTCATTAGAATATCTGACCCCCTGTGCTCAGCTCGTTCGGCCTGCTACCAAGAAATTACCATTTGAATCGTTTTTGAAATTTGATTTGTTCTCGTTCTTTTGTTGTATTCCAAGCTTGAAACATTTGATTGAGAAAATTGGATCTCGTTATCCCACCATTGCATATAATTTCGTTATCCTTTGTGATCGCATCATTTTAACAAAAGGGCAACTATCGAGTTTCTCACTGTGGAAATATACCTCTGAAGTACAATTTAAAGGAAAACTTTTTTTATGGCGGCTCGGTCTCAAAAAGTCAATACGATTCGTCATATTTTTTGCTCCATAATGAAAATAATCCCAATGCGATCAAGCCCTCGTTTGTTCCAAGTTTTGTTTAATCTTAACTACTGTATGGCGTCACAGCAGGGTACCCATGGCAATGATCAAAGTAGTTATTAAAAAAGTTATCGACATCGCATGTTTCATGGTTAAAATTACTTTTTCGTAATCAGGTTGTTAAATGTGTACATCTTGCGAGCAGAGACTCAGCAGAGACTCCAAAAGTTATTGAAGAAGCCACACTCACCCATGTAAAGCAGATAGAGTCTCTCGATAGAGGAGGTTCGTACGAGTGAGTGATGTCAACGCCAGTTAATCACATCCGTCCGTGACTCAGAGTCAGGCCAGAACAGTCCCTAAGTTCGGGAACAGTGCGCTCCGCTTTCAAAGCGCCATTGTTCCACACCTAATTAATGATCGGATTACAGGATGCAAGAGACGATACCAGACATTTCAGAACAACTCCAGGCTCGACCATGCTTAATAATGCGAACTATAGACCTGTCTGCCCTTAGTTCTTAGAAGTTCTTGAGGTTCTTCATGTCGTCTCAGAAACATTCTCGAAGAGATAATATGTCCTTCCTCAAGTGACAAAATGAATCAATGGTCTTATATTGGCGTAGTTAGAAAATGAGTTTGTCTGATGAATAACTCGCACCGAGTGCGGACTAACTTCTAAAACTAATTCTCAGCTTCCTACGGCAATGGCTTCCGACTTTCGTCCCGTTCCGGAAGTCCGGCTTTATCTGAGAAGTGCTCGCGAGTGTGAAAGGATGTTAGTCGGTGTTCTGATGTGGGAAGCGATTTGGATGTTGTCGGGCAATCGAAGTGCGGAATGGTATCATAATTCATCAAATCCTGTTATTCTCTCGGAGGTCTTAACTATATTAACGAAAGAACTTATATTTTTATCTAGGGACTTGAGGTGCTCGGAGACGTGGCCATTATTATCGGTTACAGATTGAAAAAGCGCACCCCACCGTTTGTCTGCACTGATGCAAATTGGGAGGGCCCATATTTTCAGCATCATAGCGACAGTTTTAAGTTCTCCTTCTGGCTCCAGCAGTGGGAACAGCAACTTAACTCAGAATCGGTAAAACTGTCGCACGTATTTGTTCATCAGATTTGAAGTTAGGTATTCCTTTGTCTTTCTCGTGGGGAAGCAGGCGTAGATTGCAACGGATCTTTATACGAGTTTCTTCAAAACGAGTGTTGTCGTTTGAAAAATTTTCCAACAATTTTCGAAATTAATGGCACTTTTAACGGACGCAGCTGATATTTGGTATTTATAAAAATTTTGAACTTAAATTTGAGTTGAATATTTAACTTCAGTTCGACCCATCACAGTCAATGTGTTAATGCGAAAGTCAAACAGCAAAATGAATGCAAGAGAAAACAAAAACATTTTTCAAAAGAAAATAGACCCTAAACATTCAAGATACTGAAACGTCACCAACTCACAGACCTCCAAAACGAAATTGGATGGCTAGAGTGAAGGTTCTTCTGAACAAGTTCAAGGAGATGAGGTTCACAGATTACACGGCATTTTCCGATGAAAAACTTTTCACTTCTGGGCGATTTTCGCCTGCCAGAATCTAAGAGTTCGGAGAAAGTTCCTTGTTCACGTCCCAAAACTTCCACAGAACAGTTTTCAGGCGAAAAAACCTCTCTCAGTCTTGTTTTTAGGCTGTCATTTCCATAAAGTGAAAACAACTATTCATATTCCTTCAATAAAGTATGAAATTGAACTAAAGTTCGTTCATCGACGTAATTCTAACTTCCAAGTTCACTGAAACAAAAAGCATTTTCAGAACATGCCACTTACTCTTTTCAACAGGGCAGCGCATTCTCTCACACATCATGTAGGACCAGAGGCCCAACTTTAGTTTTGAGGTCATGGTTTAACATTCCTAGTTCTCACCAAACTCATTCTAATGGAATTTTTGGTCAATTCTAAAATTCGAATTCAAGCTTCCTCTAAATTAGACTCTTATCTAAGCACGGAAAATGCCTGTCCTGAGAAATTCATGGAAAAAATCATAAGCAAAGTGAGAGAAAATGATCAGAGCATTTTTACCATTTTCCCACTGGCATTATTAATTAGAGATACGTAACAACTTACGAAATGTAACGTCTGTAACTCGTAGTTCATTTCTCATGGATTTCCCCTTTCTT
>JACJUY010004997.1:84388-100950 GCA_014220935.1 Platorchestia sp. MABIK
ACAGAACACAATCTCTGTCAAATTCTGGATATTTTCTTTCGAATCCGCAAAATTTCATCTTGCAGATGAAGCAACCGAACTCAAGCGCTTCGACGTTCACGTACAGCTGCACGTGGCTTTGCACTCCCGTATTGTAGCCTTCCTGGGGATAACATGATCCAAGTCTTTCATCAGGAGAGCGCTCGCAGATCTTTAGGGTAACTTTTCCTTTCAAGAGAAGTTGCAGCAAGTTTCCCTTTGTACAAGTTTTGCAGGTTTTCAATCTACGGTTTTGTATCAATTGACACTTCAATTTCATCATTTGGATACGCACAGTTTTTTTCAACACCTCTTAATATGTTAAACGTATAGCCGTTGTTCCAGGTATTTTTAATCAACAGGTACGATATTTATCACGACATTTAGGGTAATATCTAACACAACTACACAGATCACTTCTCAAGATGAGTTGCACGGAATGACTTTACAACTGCTAGTTTTAGTTCAATTGAAATTATCCGATATGTCCTACGAATGAGGTAAAAAAATTTTGAGATTTAAAAAAAATGCTCTCAAATTAAACATCTATTATAAAGTACCTGTGTTTGAGAAGAAAATACATAATTGAATGTAAAAAAAAATTTTTCAGGGGGAGAAAATACGGAGGAAATATTGATACTGATTCACTACGAGCGGTTGCCTGCCGCTGCACCCGTGTTCATCTATGTATGCTTGTGTTGAAGCCGCGCAATTGTTACGGACGTTAATTCAGGGTAGATGGCTCTAATATTATGTGCAATAATCTTTAACATTGAATAATCTCTATACAAAATTAATTTACAAGAGATTAGTTCAAATTCAGGGCAATAAAATACCTTCTAAATGAAATAGATTAATATTTATCTTGTGTCCGATAAATTAATTGAAATTAAAACCTGTTAGGATAACCGTGTAATTTCACTCAGCCAACAACACCCTTCTTCCATGCCCCCCTCCTCCCACATCAAAAATTTAATAATGACGATAAGCTCCTTTTTAAACGTCCTACTGGTGAACAACTAGGTTTTCACGATTTTGTTCATGTATTTTTATTTTGAAAACGGTTCTGCTATAGGCTCAAGACTAAAGGAGACACCGCGTTTGTGGTACATCAACTACAACATTTATGCTGTGATGACACAGGGAGAAAGACAATAATGTGAAGCGAGAGCTGAACTGTTCAGTGAATTATTCTAAGTAAGAATAACTTAATTGCATAAGAGCAATAATAGCGAATTAAATATCATTAAAGTGTCGAATAAGCGTAATTAGTGATTTGGGGAGGTACTTCATCATCGTCTCGGTAGTACGACATTACTGTCAGCCATGCTAATCGGTCGACGTTCCTATCAACAGGGCAAGGATTTCAGCTCATCAGCGGACGAGCATAAATCAATCTAATAAAAATTGAGGCAGCTAAAAAAAGAGAAAAAAAATAAGGAGGATATTTAGGAAATTTTTAGCTCTAGCGAAACATTCTCATCATGATTACCCAAATACGCCATAAAATGAGCAGCGTCGGTTCGTTCGTTTCACTGCATAAACCTTGAAAGATTTGTTTCGTGACACAGATACACGACTTCAATAGATGTATGAATGCCCCGGTTCACCAATATCTGAGGCACGTTTGCTATGTTCATTTGGGAGACAAATGATTTCCAGTTTTGCGGAGCATCACCATAACGAATGCCGCCATTTTTGATGAACAGCAGACAATTATAGGTTACATTTTTTTGTTCTGTAACAGGATGGAGTAGAATAAAATAGATTGGAATGAAAGGAAATGGGGAGGAAGGAAATGGAAGGAGAGGGATAAGAAATGAAAAGAAGGCATGACAAATGGAAAGAAAGTGAATGGATGGGAAAGGAAAGGATGAGATGGTATTGGAAAATATTGAAGGGAATTGGATCGGATGAAACTGGATTGGAGATGATGAGGAGGATGAGAAAGAATTGGAATCGATAGGAGGGGAGGAGAAAGGATGAAAAGAGTGGGAAGAGAAGGGAAATGATGGGAATGGGAAGGATGAGAAAAACTGGATGGTAGGAGAATGGGAAAGGAAGGAATGGAAAAGGCAGAAAGGGTAAAGGAAAAAAAGGTATGAATAAGAATTGAAAAATCACGATAACAGGATGAAAAAAGCGAAAAAATAAAATGAAAAGGGAAGAAAAATGAAATAAAGATGGAAGGAAAATCAAAAACTGGAACAAAGAAACGGAAGAAAAAAGAAAAACATGAAAATAACAGGAAAAACAAAGAAGACCAAAAAAAAAGAAAAAAAAACTAAAAAGAGAAAAACAGATAACAGAAGAGAAATAGACGGGGAAGAAGAATAAAAGAAGAATTAGGAACAAGAACAGGAAAGAGAAGAGAAAAGAATACGTCAGAAATGCAAAAAATACAAAGAAAAGAGAAGATAAATGAATTTACGGAATTACTTATTCCTCAGGGAGCCATCAGTGTCAGCAGTAAATCGGAAAAACGTTTGAGGATTCGCTGTGAAACTGCTGAGGATTGGCAGCATGTAATGAGGTTCGAGGAGTCCAGATTCACCCTTTTTCAGAACAATGTTCGGGTATGGCGGCAGCCACTCGCAGCTAGGCATCCTATCTTGCATCGTTCAAATTTTCAACGTGTCTGCAGGCCATGTGACGATTTGGGGCTGTTTTTGCACGGATGGACATGGATCTGTCGCTCTTTGTAATAACAAAATGAACTCCCAGCAATGTCTACAAGTCCGCTCTGCCCTCGTCTACCTATCCATGGAATGTGTAATTTTCTTGAAGGTAACGGGGTCTTTCAGAACAATAATGCCAGGCAAAATGGAAGCTGTAATTCGAGCTAGAGGCGGTTCGATCGCTTCCTTACAAATTTTTTAATCATGCTCTATTTTGGCACTTAAAAAAACAATCATGTCACTTTTTCTGCCATTTATTTCATTCTTCGTGTCAATGCTATTTATTCTGAAAGACTATTTTATCCATTTTTTCCTGCGTTAAATTGCTCGATTTTGCAACACGGTTTTAAGGCGGCGTCACACGATGACCAATCCGTAGCGCTACGTTACCAAATGGATCGGGCATCTTGACAGAATTATGAAGAGAGCTGTCACACGCTTCAGAATTTTGTAGCGATTCGAAAATGGGGAAAATTCACTCTCAAAAAATTAATTGAATTGAAATCTCTCTTAAAATTATAAAACTTTTGTCCTTTATGTAAAATTCCTCTTGAAAATGGAAATCTTCCCTCATAACACCTGTGCATGATACATGAGATAGATCATTTTGACCATACATAGTTCAACACGGGTGCAGCGGCAGGCATCCGCTCGTAGTGAATCAGTATCAATATTTCCTCCGTATTTTCTCCCCCTGAAAATTGAAGAAAAAATACTTTAATCAATTTTAAAAATATATAATAGCTCATACAAATTTATAATCAAAGTGCAAAAATTATTCAATTTACTACTGTATTGTAACATCAGTTTAATTATAGCTATCACCATTTCTCAAACTCTTGTGTGTAATGAAAATTGACTGGGCTAATTTTCAGTGACCCCAGACGAGAGTACTGAAAAAATACGCTCAATAAAAGATGCTGCTGTAATAACACAAATTTAGCACTTTATACCTGTTTGCTACCAACCCTGTTCGCCATTTTGGTTACCAAATGGTGACGAAACCCGTACCAAACATGCACCGTAGCTCATGGCCGAAATCTGACGGTTTCGTAGCGCTAGACGTGTTGAATGGTACCGCTATGTAGACGATTGGGTCAATATTGAATTTAGGCCTTTCACGGAAATTAAAAATTCCGTTTCAAAGAATCACTAAAGGAACACATTTAAAAACGTTTTACACGAATGGCATTCTGCTCGCTGATGCGTTGTTTTCGAGTTATTCAACTTTGAAGTTATAAGAATGTCGTTTTTAAAAGTCAAGGAACGGACACGTAAATATGCTGTAAAACGGTATTAACGTAACGATGGGTGAGGTTAGGGTAGGTTATGGTAGGTTAGTTAAATAAACTAACCTAAAATAACATAAATCAACCTAAAATAGCTTACCTTAACTGACCCAAACCAAGTTTGTTAGTTTCCCGCTAAGAAGTGGGCGTGTCCCGCCAAAAAAGTGGGCGTCACCCAACAATGCGGCGACCAAGCAACCGACCAAATAATGTTATTCCTATCTGAACGTAATTATTGTTATATCTCACAAATAACGCATCAGCGAGCAGAATGTTATTCGTGTAAAACGTTTTTAAATGTGTTCCTTTAGCGATTCTTTGAAACGGAATTTTTAATTTCCGTGAAAGGCCTAAATTCAATATTGACCGACGATTGTGACGAAACGTTACCGTTTGGCCTCCGTGTGACGCTGCAGTTTTTACTACATTTCGTGCAAAGTGTCGAATATCCCATTCAGAAGAACGATTCCTGGGGAAATGAATAAACGATGTGCTATTTCTGTATAACACCTAAGACAACCAATGAAAATCCAAAATAACCGGCAGTTTCACAAAAATTTCGACATGCTAATCACTCTACGTAAGTTTCAAGAAGAAGCAATTCACACAAAGATTGCTACGCAAAGGAGGTCAACTAACTTGCCTTGGTCTCAACTAGTACTCCTGCTTCCGCCATCGTAACGGCAATAGTGAATTTTATTAGTTTTTCTCCTTTTCGTTGTAGATACAGCTTGGAAAACCGTAAAAATGACATCTATTATTTGCACAAATAATATAAATTGCAGCTACACCTCAATTTACATCATTACACTACATTATTGATTCGTGCTGGATGCTCTCCTTGACGTACGACTTTCTGAAGAAGTATCTTGGTAATTATTATCATAAGTGACACACACGGACCGTCCCGACTGGCGCATCTTAACACGTAGAAAATCACAGTTACTTTTCCCTTGGATAACTTAATCTAACCCGTTCTATCTTAACATATCTCAACCTAACTACTCTTAAGCAATCCTAAGTTGACATATCCTGTCAGAACCTCGCCTTATCTTGTAACCTAATCTAACTGAACCATCCTAACCTAACCTATGTTCATCGTAACCTTTTTTGACCGAACCTAATCTTTCCTAACCGATGCGAAGCAAAGTACATAGTTGAATCGTATATCTTTGTGTCAGAATAAATCTTACATTTCAATGTAAGTACACATCACTCTTTCAGATGAATATTTATGGAGATTAATGTACAGGATAGCCTATAAGAACCGAATCTTCTCTTTAAGAGAAGTGTCACTGGCTAATTTCTCAATCAATTTTTATTTCATTTTCTTCAGCTTAAACCAAAAATTTACTTCTGGTAACATACTGAAACAGATTGTGATATTCTTATTAAGTCACCTTTTACGATATCAAATGCAGGGAGAGCTGACAAATCAATTTTTTATACAGTAAATGATTTTAACGAATTAATCGCTTTCAGTTTTTAATGTAGTGCTGAATTTTGACCTCAACTGCTCAAGGGTAACATATGAAGTCGAGTTCTAAAAAAAATTGCTGTTCGTTGAATAAAATGAAATAGAACGTGAGACATTCATTAACTAGTCCTCCATGATTATCGAGGCATTTCTGACAACTTTTGACTCATTCCTCATCACACACCTTATCATACGTGGAGGTGTTCTCTCGTACGTTAACTTCAGCTGTAATACGTTGTTTAAGCTTGTATAAAGTTTGCAGCGCTGATGTCAAAATTTTGTATTTTAAAAACATAAAAAAATTCAGGGGCGAGTCCGGTCACTTTAGCTGCTGCTCCAACTCGCATCCTATACAATTATTCTTTATGCAAAGATGGTATGCCAATAGTTTCTTACCACAACACTCTGATGACAGTGAATTCCATTATATATCCACCAAATGTCGTTTTCAAAAAAAGGTTTTCTATATACGTGCGATAATAAACCAGAGATAGCACTACTTTAATGGAAATGGAAAAAAATTTCCGTTTGGCTACTGACGCTTGTAGTTTCCTGGTGAATTTACTTGCGCCTAAATACATTTTCTTTAACGTTCGACTTACAGTTCACTGAAAATTTGATTTTGGGCTTTCACCAAACTCGATGGTTTTCATGTGCGTTCTTCAATGTTGATTTTTTGTCACTGAACTCTTCAAAAAGCGTCTGTCTCTGCCTTTCAGAAGTTAAGCCTTCCATAATTTACCCACGATGAACAACACTTGCAATGTTTCCAGAGTGCTCTTGTTCTCGGAATCATTGTGATATTTATACCGGTCACTGGAAAGATGTCCCATGTTGATTTTCCACTTTAATGAAACCCAATGATTTATCCTTTATCATGTGCTGCCGAATCTCTACATGGGTCACTGTTCTCTGACGCAAATGAAAGTTCTGAATATTGTGTACACTCAAAGCTGGTCTTTTCTATTTAATTAGCACTTCGAGAATATTGTCATACACTGTTGTTTTAAAACAAATAAAGAACTACTAAAAATATTGGAAAATGTTTAGAGTGGGAATAGATGCAATGCTCGACATTTTTTATCGCCACAGTGTTGTCAGAAATAAATCTATTTGAAATCAATTCAACATTGTAAAACCTTTCGGCAAAATGAAACTAAAGGCAACAGCTTGTGTGTTTCCGACATCTTACTGGATTCTTCATCTGACCTGTCATTGAAATTAATTCCATTAGAATAGCATCCAGTAGGTCAATCTGGAAAACGGCTTCTCCCGAGGATAGTCTCACGTTTATCGGATCTCGATTAAATCTTAATCTTGGTACATTGTCTAATTACTGCTGCGGTAATCGAAAACCGCTTAATCCGAGGTTGCTGCGGCGAGGGGCTGATTGTGTGCACCTCGTGCTTTGCCTGCACAGCATTGGCACAGCGCCTCTCTACCCATTACCCAACACATGCTCAGTGAAGAGTAATGCGCGTAACTGAATGCGAAAGTCAGACGTGTGTCTATGATAAATACGAAGAGTCAATCTTGCTTTTAAGAACTACCTATACGAACTAAAAAAAATGAATGAAAAATTTGAAATCGAATTTTAGGGACATCAACATCATTATTTAGATTTTTCATCCATTTGCGTGACTAATTTCCCTGTCAAATAGTAGCATTTAAAGTAATAAGAAGTCATGGTAATATTGTTAAATGAACTCATCAAAATAACATTTTCCCCCGTTTGTAAGCTATTTTTATGAAGTCAGTTGCCTAATTCTACAAACTCTGAAAACAATAAAATTTTCAGAAAGAGGTAACTTCTAGCTATAACGATGAAAAAGTCTACTGTTCTAACAATTAGAAATATAACTTAGCAAAACCTTTTCATTTAACATCAAATAAAATAGATAGTCGAATTACATTCATGTTGTTTGTTCTTAAAAAAATACGCACTCGAGTAATGAAAATTTCTGCTGCTTAGAGCTAGATCGATTGATGAAGAAAACGTCTTTCATGGAATCGTAAATGGCGCTGGTTACTGTGATCACTCTGAGAACAAACTTTTGCACTTTGAGCTAGGGATGCAAGTAATGTACAAAATGCCCCTACTAAAATTACCGTCTAAAAAATATAAACTAATAAAATCTGATGAAATTTACCTTTATCGACTAAGTTTTGATACATTTTATAACCAGAAAATTCTAACACAAACGATCAACTCATTTTTAGATATAAATTTCATTTTTTCTTAATCAGCTCAAAAGACTTTAATCGATAAAAAATATTTCATTCTATTTTTCTGGTACAGAAATGCTAGTGTAAGCAATAACCAGTTTTTAGGAAAAATCACATCGAAGCAAGATAAAGATAAACGGGTCTCATGGCTAAATATTTAGCAGCAGATAATTGTTTTCCGGAAGGCCACAATTTACTTTCAGACAACCTCCCATCGTTACCGCAAGAAACGTCAATTACCTGAAGCAAGCCCATCATTTTCCTGCAATGAACACGCTCTCCTTACATGGATTAAAAAGAACAAATGTTTTATCATATGTGTAGAGCTAGAATGAAATGATTTTCGTTTCGGGAAACGTAATCTACATAAAAAAAGAATAATCAAGGAGGGTAAAAACATCATTCATGAAGTCTTCTTTATAGAAATAGAGCTTTCGAGTAAAAAAGATGAAGATGAGTATAGTTTTTACTCGAAAGCTTTATTTTTTTAAGAAGATTTCATGAATGATGCTTTTACCCTCTTTGATTATTCTGTTTTTATGTAGAATGATATGGTAGTCCAACGATACCTGAAGGCTGAAGGAATTTTTAATCTTTAATAGAGTGATCTAATTAAGGAATTTCCTCAGTTACATTGGAACCACTTTCAGAGCAATAGACTACCAACATACCCGTCAATAGAGGAATACAAGGCTTGAAAACAAAGGTAAGTGTTGTTTAGTACCCTTTGTCTACTGAAAGAACTCCAGTGCCAAGATGGTTAGTATTTTCCTATTAAGGCAACTAACAGCCTTTGGAATTAATTCAATTAGTAGGGGAATATTTTAATGTAAATAACAAAATAATAAGGCAAATTTCGCGCATTCATGAAAATAAATTTTTGATGTCATAGTAGCTTTGCCCTTGCAATTTGCTATTGGTTTTGCTAAATTCAAGTCTCATGGTCCTTATAACACATTTAAAAACTTTTCTATTTAAAGTGTTGTCAAACGTTCACTTGTTTACGATCAATTTTAAATAAAACTTAATTTATGGTTTTCATAATGAAGAACATAAGTCTTAATTTTGAACATCTCTCTCGTTAAGCATTCTTTTTTATTGAAACCTAATTTATGTTAAATAAAGGAGCTGCATAAGTGGAAAAGACCCACGCTGGGGCAATTTGACTGATATTGTAGGGCAGTGGCGCAGCTAGCCAAAAATTTCGGGGGGCCAGGATCCCCGACAAATGATTTCGGGGGAGCAGACATTAATTATCAGCATTACTTTTATTCTTTTACTTGGAAACCATACCATGATTTAAAAAAAAAGCGTTATTGCAGATACGTTTTTGAAACTGTACATATATTGGAAACGTAATTTTAAGTCTTTTTTTACTCCTGGCATTTTTTTTATTTGACCTATAGAAAACGAGTTATTTAAAGAAAACCATTTCATTTTTTGTTTTTTCAAAAGATATGTCCTCCCTCAATTTTAAAGCTTAAGTGATGCAGTTTCTTGCATTCAATTTTACTTCTACCATTCTAAAAAAGATTAGACGTAGAATTTTAGATTTCACTTTGTTTTGAGTTATTCATTTATTTTTGTTTCTTGACAACTTTTTCCAAATTTTCTTCAAAAATCGTTATCTGGATAACTCAGAAACAAAAGCAAAATTCAAAACTCTAAGTTTAATGATTCTTAAAAAATTTAATGTGCAAGCGAATGCAAAAATACGCATTGTTCTAACCTCAAAATTGAGGGAGGGGTTAGAAAGAGAAAAGTGTTTTTTGACATCGGCGGAAATCAGTGTTTTGACAGCCGGCGTATGGGCGCCGCCCAATATTTCAGCATCCTCCCTCGAAACGGCCGCACCCAAACTGAGACTTCTGACCACTGTCACAGTCAGATACAGCTCTCTGCCACTGCTAGATGTAGCAAAGAATGACCTTGGCTAACAGAAGCTAACTTAATGATGTAAAAAAGCCTGAGATTGGGTTGCTGGCGCGAGCTTGTCCCTCTCTCTTTGGGGGGGGGGAGGGGATTTTCCTGTGGTTGTACACTTTTTTCGATGTAACCAATTATGCCAGACATGTTTCTGAGTACTTTAATGAAATAAAACGCAATTCTGGAAAATTGTCCAATTTTCGATGGTATGGTTCCCTTAAAACGGCGACTGAAACTGGCCCCAGCTCAATATTTCGGTAGGGGCCATGGCCCCGTAGCGCCCCCTGGCTGCGCTATTGCTGTAGGATATTGATTGATAACTTTTACCCTGAAAATTTTTCCCTAAACTATTTCAGTTTTGGTAGACAAAATACTAATTCGCAAGAGATTTCGTGCAATTTCAAACCTTTTCACTCGTCCACATGTGCAGAATCAAAGGTCTTGTGACTGACAGATATTAATATAAAATGTGAAATATACTGAAAAATTCTGAAAGTCATGCAATATAACAGATTTTTTAAGTTTAGATTAAAATATTGAAATAGTTTTTTGACTTACAGGATATTTAATAAAACAACATCCCATTTCTTTAACAGAGACGAAAATGACAAAAGGCACGCTCCATCACGAATATAAGATAGTAGAAGAAGATCAAATAGTTAAACCGTTCACTGCATGAAATTGAAATATTAAGAAAGATCATCAATTATAAGGCTATGCAAAAATTGGTTGTCAGTGGAAAAATGAATATTCTAAAACCATTTAGAGGCTTCGTAAAAAAGCTGTTTAATCTCCATAAAATAATTACCAAGAATAGAAACGCAGGAAGAAACGAACAGGTGGTTGAAAAAGCATCTAGCGCAATCTGGTCCAGATAGAATTCCAACACCAGACTTGATTTGTCAAGATTATAACACTCTGCTAGAATTTTTGGTATGCGGAAGAAACGTAAAAAAAGAGGGAAAATCAATGTTTAACCGTTTCAATTACTTATGAATACATTTTAGAATCATTAGTTCAGCTACATGTAAACAAATATATTACAGAAGAAAAAGATATTAAAATCAGTACTCTGATAACAGAATGTTTAGATTTGAGCATTTCCTATGCTAACAGATCAAGATGGATAGGTATGCGTGAACACCGATTTCAAAAATTGCATCGACCAGGCTTAAATTTCCATCAACTATATCGCAAACAAAAGGTGATGTCTAATTTGTTTAAACATCACTTAGATTTAGCAAATGAATGCGAGAAAGTTGAGCACTTATTAAAACTTTCCTTTTTTTGTTGCTCTGTTCGGAAGCATTTTCGAAAGTTATTGTGCCCAGGTCAGGAGCATTTTAGAAAGCCATATATTTTTCATTCTGAAACTATCATGTTTTTTAATTAAATGGTTCAACATTTTTCCTTCTTAACGCATTCTCCATCCTTACTAATCTTCGTTTCTTATCAGCATTATCCTCTACCAATTTCTGTATCAACTTTTCATATTTTCTATTTCTTTCTCATCTATAATCGTATCTCTGTCATGTTGATACAGATTCTCTTTAAGGTCTCAATGTACGAACTTATATCGTAAAATACTCTTTCTAGATTAACATGATCTATCTTGCCAGTCTTCCATCATCCAAATCAAAATTTTTTCATCATCCAGATATCTGAAGCCAATACCTGGAAGACATCTAACGTAAGAAATACCTGTAGAATTATTCCTTGTATCAGATATATTCACTCATAATATTTTTTATAGAGAGCTGCTGTACCAATAACACGTTATCGAAGATGAATACTGACGAAGGTTCGGTTGCCGAATAGTAGAATGTATTAGAATATTCTGGAAAAATTCTAAAGTAATTCTAAAGTAAACATCGAGAAAAAATCGGATATTGTTAACTTTTTTTCAGGTATTTATTATACATATTCCTGTATCTATTTCCCATTAAATATTTGTTGGTTTTAGAAATATTATGAATCTTTTTATATTATTGTACATGTAGTCCAATTTCCGTAATTGTACGAAGTTTAGAAATGTGGAATCTGGCGATTTAATCAATATTTTTGTATTATTTTGCCCCCCACTGTAAATCTCTCATCGTCATTACCATTTAGTGCAATCATGCTTATTTCTTAGGATAGAATTCATGGTTAACACATTGAATATTGTGCATCGTTGTATATATTTTTTTCATTTTAACACTCGTTTATATACTTCCATGGTGATTTTGTTCTCAGTTATATTCTTACTTACATCGTTTGTCTTTTACTTACACACTTTTTCGCTTTGATACCTTATAGTTTTTCTCAAAGACCAACATACTCTTAAAAAGGAACCACACCTGTTCCATCTTTCATTTTTCCCAGGATTTGGTCTACACCTGAATGTAAAATATATTCTAATGGCTGGTTTGATGTTTCGTATAAATCTTCATCTAGACTCAAATCTTTTTTCATGTCTATCGTTTCGATATCATAACACAATGAATCTGTATCTGCGAACAACAACTTTGCTTTTTTTAGTTATACGTCAATGTTGTACCTTCACCTAGCGTAGAACATCCTACATTGATTTGTTTGTCAAGCTTTATTCTCTATTTTTGCACATGACAAGCTATCAAATTTTATGAGAATGTTTTACAACTGTTAAAGTCTGGCTCATTTCCTAAGTTACTGAATTCTTTTTTTGATCTTACTAAATGAACTTCCAATCGATTTCTTAGGTTTTCCATTGTTTTACCAAATACTGAATTGTCCATTAGTTTGTAGAAGTCTTTTGCAAACTCAGATTTAGCTTTCTGACGTATTAACATTAATACATGATTTTTTCCATTGACTTTCGTCAAACTTTAATATTCTGTAGATTTTCTCTAGTTTCATTTCTAAATTCAAATATTGTTCTAGAAATTTGTAATGTATCAATTTTTACATTTTCTGGCGCTAATGGGAAATCAGTATGAATGTTATGTAATTCTACTGGATACGTTAAATCAACTTATAATAAACACCTTCATCTTCTTTTAGTTTCGACTTTGCATCTTTCAATTTAAAATTTCCTGCTGGTATTGCTTGGCTCATAGCACAACCCTTAAAAATTTTTCGCATCTATACAGGTGATATAACGATTTAGTTTTCCTTTATCAAATGTTTCTGGAATATATGGATTGTTTGCTTTCGCATACCCTGTTAATATTGTTGAAATTCCACCTCATATACATTTTTCAATAAACAGAATCATGCCAGGCTAAAATTCAACTTTAAATGAGCCGCTCCTCTGTAGTTACCTGTTACATGATTGACATCTTTAACTTTATAGTTTTCTCCCATAAATAGTTCATGACTTACGTAACACTTAGTGGCTTCTTTAGATTCTTTATATTTATCTGATGGTAAAACATTTTCTTACTTTTTCAACAGACTCTAAATTCTCTTGGTTTCTTCTTCTAAATATTCCACAAGCCTTTGGGCTGCATCATCACCTTTGTATATTAATTTTCTAATCAGAACATTTATCTGCTTCACATATCGTATAACAACAGAAACTGTTTGATTCATGTTTCTGAATATTCATTGAATAACTTGAATTTGGATTTAGTTGACAAAAACTTATATTTTGTAAACTCAATTCGAAATCTGCATGTATTACAACTGATGATTGATTACTTTTTGATAATTCTTAAATTTTAGTTTATCTTCATAAAGATAACAGATATTTAGTTGGTGTGAGAACTGATCAATCATTTATGTGATTTTTTAATAAGTAATCTCTTGTGAACGGCCGCAAACGATATGGACCGATAGGTTTTGCTTTCCATTTCTTGTTAGAATAAATGAGCTTTATGACTTCAGTAAAAAAAAATTTATTTGCATTTGTTAGCAAGAAAAGTGATATAACATCTTCATTTTTGGCCTTTGTTATTCTCAGAGGACATAATTCTTTCAGGTAATTAAAATTGTAAACATTTACTGACGCAATATTGTCTGTTTCTCTCAAATGTCTCAAAAATTTTTAAATTTTACTGGGAATGTCATGTCTCGGAATTTCAGTTTTTAACCTTCTTGATATTCTATTACCGCTTTTGTCATCTCGGCAGTAATATGTCGCAACACTCCACATAAAGCACTTATTATCGGCATGACTCTCGACTCTCGAAACTTTTCAGGTAATTCTAAATGACTAGAACTTTTGATACGTTTGTTTTCAATAATTTTTAAAGTGAAATCTAATAATTTATCTCTTATCCACCCAGACGAATTTTTTGGTACATTCTTCAATCTTTTTAATAGCTTCTTTATACAGATCCGCAATGTTTTTGAAGTTTTAAAATGTGCCAATAAATTTTTCTGTATTAATCCATGCTGTAGAATTTTCTTTTAAATTTTTTTATTTGTGTTCATGAAATTGAAATAATATTGCTAATTGCATCTTCATATTATCAAGCCTTTTTTACATATCAAAATTGATCTCACAACCGGTGTCATATTCCGCATAAAAACTATTGGATCTATTATTGATATATCAGTGCATTGATACATTTCAAAAATTTTCATTTATAGCACATTTCTTTCCTTTGAAGTTACAGCCATAAACGTTCCTAAAATGCTTTTTCGATTTCACATGCTGTTGTAGATCTTTTACTTCTACTTTACATTTCTTGAATAAGATTTTCTCAAAATATGAATCGGCAAATAATTCTCCACTTATATTTCTAATTTGCCTTGTAAATTTTTGATGTGTTTTTAGATTAGTTACATTTATATTACACATATTCCAGAAATCTTAAATTTTTTCAAATATAAATCCGCGATTAACAATTTGCATACGTTTTTACTTTGTTTTAAACTTTTCTTATGCTTTCTCAAATTTATGATGTAAATATTACAAATACTACAAAATTGTAACCTGAAGTCATCTTCACTGAAATTTTTTTTCAACATTTTAATGCCTATTTGTATTCTTAGTATAAGTAGATCAGATGCGTATAATGATTTCGTTTTCCCAAAATAATTTTCCCAAAGTATTGAATTTTAAAGAAAATTGAAAATGAATTTTCGGTGTAAATGTTGAAGCATTTGGAAAATATTCATTAATGAAAATGAAATGTAATATTTCAAATGGAGTGATAGGCGCTCAAAAAATTGTAAATTCCATGCACATACTTTATTTACGAATAAGATTTGAAAAATCACTTCTTCTCACTAGAAGTGAGAAATTCCCAAGAGATATAAAAACACAACTACCTAATGAATGATAGAAACAAATTATTTTTCAACAAAGGTAGCTCCTTCTCTCGTTATTGTCTAATGAGACAACCAATAAAACGAAAAACTATATTAATTAATTAGGCTTAATAAAATGGAAAATATTATTACCGATATTCAAAGAGAACTTGTTTTCAATTCTGTAGGTATAAATCTATTGCAATTAGATATTGATCAAACTTAAACTGATGTCGAATTCAATGATGCAAATGTAAATAAATAACAATCAGATATTATTCATCTTGAGACATTAATGAAAAATGTTTCTCATCAAATCATAGGTTTAAAAATAATGTTTACATTCATGGCATTTAAAATAAAAATTTTAGAAAAAGAGTTTCATTTTATTAGTTAAATAAAATGGTGTAAATGTGGAAAAACAGTAAATGAAATAATCAAAAGAATCATTTTACTTTTTCTTATCATAGTTTGAGATGCCTCATCTTTGGGAGGTCAAACTGTGGTAAAACTTCTCCAGCACTAAAGCTTTTCTCGGAAAAATTTGTTGATTTTAATCATCTTTTTCTATATAGTAAATCAATACATCATCCAGACTATAAATTGTTGAAAATGCTTATAATAGAGGCTATAATCAATCTGAAATAATTGAATCATTTGAAGAAGGGAATGGTAATTTCGATGATTTCCTAGAAAATTTACCTATTGAACGCAACTCAAAATTTAAAGTTGAGTATTTTCAAGATACAACTCCTTTTCCCGAACCAGGTAACGTAAATTCAGAAAAGAATTTTTTTTCATTGTTAATGATATAGCAACTGGAAGAGATCAAAGTCCAGCGAATAGCTTTTATACAAGAGGAAGACAAAATAACTGTCGTTCAATTATCCTAAAACAAAATAAGTATTTACTACCGAGACAAGAAATTAGAACGAATGCAAATGATTTGATTTTTTCGGTTAGACTTAACTGACATGAGGAACATTTTTACATAAATCATAGCTTAGGACATGCTTTTTGAAGAATTCAAAGAGTTTTGTTCTGACACTTACAAATAACCGCATAACTTAATCGACATTTATAAAGACAGACATCCTCTTCCAGGTAGGTGTTTTAAAACTTTGATAATTTACATATTCGAAAAAATACTTCAATGAATGGAATTATTCCTAAACACAATGCTGTAAGTTATTTTTTCAATAGAAATAGATATTGAAATTTTTGTACAAAAACTGGTGAATTTAAATATATATCTAAAAATGAGTTGATCGATTGTGTGAAAATTTTCTAGTTATAAAAAGTATCAAAAATTAGTCAATAGATTTTTTTAGTTTATAATTTTTTATTAGGTAATTGTAGTGAACTGTGTTCTAAGTGGTATTTTGTATAGTACTGATTCACATATCAAAACCTTTACAGCGCGAGCAGGAAAATTCATAAGATATTTTGGATGAAAGAACTGATGAAATTTTATGGTGTCTTATAGACAACACGCGATTTGTTTGGTAGATAACAAGTTAAACAACTCGTTTGGAAAGAACTACTGTGTGAATTCTAACTTACCAGGTTTGGGACTTGAGACAAAGCCTAAATTAGGCTCATTTTTGCTCGGTTACATTTTACATCATATAAGTAGTTCATTGAAAACGCTGCGTGGTAGAGAGCCTAATTTAAATGTTAAATTTGGTTTCATTGGGGCACACGCAGCATTTGATGATGAGAGATTTTACT
>JACJUY010004997.1:101226-115296 GCA_014220935.1 Platorchestia sp. MABIK
GGTTGGTTCCAAGTCCCGTGCCATAAGACATCAATGTCACGCGCAGACATCAAAGTAGAAGCAAAAGAGAAATAATAACAATGTGCTATTTTGCTCCATGATGGCGTTTATTGTACTTTCCTGTGCACTGTATTATATTGTGTAATGTCCTGCAGAAAAACACAATACACAACACATCATTCCTATGTCACAACGTGTCACGTTTGCATCAAACCTAAACATTTCCTTTGTTGCTGCCCGAACATCTGGACGGCGCACTTGGTTGTGTGCGTGTCTGTTAGTCTTTGCCTCAAACAAGACTTGAGTGCTTATCGCTATTGAAATTGGACTTGCTCATTGAGAGTAGGCTGCTAAAATTGAATTTTACTATTGAATTTTGAAACTTCGACTTATTGTGTAACCTATTAAGCTTACAAAGCTTAATTTGGACGCTTTATGAGGTCACTACATGTGGATGTCGCATGTGATGTTCGGTTCACATTATTAACCTGTGATCCATTCGTCAATGAATGATGCAGTACTTGTGTATTATTTTCTGCATTGGTAATCGCCTTTGGAAATTTGCTTCATTTTTGAGGAATCACATCACTTAAAGTGTTTATTACCATCAGGACTAACTTAAAAAAACAGATGCATCACTCTCGATGAAATGAATTGGTTCGCGTATTAACAACTCAAAGAAATGAGGGGTAACCTTTAGATATTGGTCCTAAAAGAATCGTAAATATTTCCCACAATATTGCATGGATTTTTAAATAAGCAAAGTATCTATGCAATCCTTAGAAATACTAGTTTTATCTCGATTACTTTTTGAATACAATGTTCTCAATATGCCTCCAGCTGAGCGCAGACAAGAGTCAGCAAGATTACTCAAGCTATTCATTACTGCCCGAGTGAAATCTGATCCAATTCGCTAGATTTCTACCTCGATGGATGCCTTGAGTTGGTGTAAATTTTTTAGGCTTTCTCGGTTAGCTCTTCCTTTTGAGAGCTTATCGTGAAAAGCCTACAAATCTTCACCAACTCAAGACATCTACTGAGGTAAAACTCAATGTATTACAGAAAACGAGACTCATTATTGTTGATTATTTTTTGAGTGAATTATAAAAAAGAATCTTTCTTCATATGGCTAGCTGCTGATGTATGAACTTTTTGTATAATAATCTGCTTCTGTATGAAATTTCTAAAAAAAACAATATGGTTTGCTTAGGCTCTGAAATACAGCAAAGTAAAAAAATCTCTTCTTCATAAACTTTTCCTTTCAATATTTTCTGATATTTCTACGTGGTAAAAAATACATCCAGATAATGTACCGACGCGTTTCCCGGTCTTTAAGATAGTGAGTTTATAGAGTTAAATTAGCATTTTCCTGTTTATCAGAGATTGAATAAAATGTCCCAAAGATCATAAAATGATAAATCGATGGCATGACGTGGCCGGAGTTTTTGCCACAAATAAAGTGTAACTGATCTGTACAGTTTCCCAAAAGCTTCAGCAATGCAAACCATGGCAGATGCACGAAGACATTAATTGTCCATATGAAGAAGTACAGCGTCAGTAGAAACCATGGAGTATCTGAAGAATGCCTCAAAAAAACAAAGCTCACAATAGAGTTGAATTGTACGCTGAAGTAAACGCTATGTCGTACAAATTTGAACCATTCACATGCGGCATTGAATATAATTGCTCTCCCTGGAAGTGACAGGTGAAAATATGACGAGCTTTAGCTAAAAATCCTTTCTTTCTCATTCGAACACTTATGAATGAAATTTATTTAGTTGCTACGGTGGGTCACTGCATCAACGGAACTTCACAACTTTATCCTAACAGAGGATATCGTTAAATAATATGCGAAGCAGAGGCGGTGCATTTTGCTTTCATCTTCAAATGCTTACACTGGTGAACTGAAGGAACAGTTCTATTGATCAGGTTATTTAAAAAAATAAATTCCTCTTTATAACCCAGATAATTTCTTACCCAAAGAACATTCTGCCACGTGGCTGCGTTGACTGACAGTGAAAGCAAACCTGAGCGAAGTTAGTTTAAGAATCGGTTTAAAAAGCTGGAGAGGCATTAATCAATAAGTCAGTGCCTCCTGCAGATGGGTATTGAAAAACTGCAGTAGAGTTTACTAGGGAAGGGACTGGAGATTCTTTCACGTGGTCTGAAAGCTGTTCTACGTTACTTATAGATGAATGATTTTCAATATTTATCTAATTTAATTAATGTTCTAATTTAAAGACAGCGAAGATTCATTTCCTTACTCAATCCTTATTCCAATGTTACAGATATTGTAAATTTCTTGTTCTACCTCTGCAATCTTTTTCTCAAACGTGACTGAATCTCCCATCGCTCTATTGAGGATTAGCTTGAAATTGCACTACACCTCGCTAAACACACAGAAGTCCTCTTTAGGAATTTTGTGTCTTTAGTGTCTTTAGGCTCACATAGTTCATTATAAATGCGCCATCACGGGCTGGAGACGCTTTCATAGTAATTTATTCAGGTGCCAAAAGCGTCTCAGAGCTCTGCTGGAAAATTTACATGCGCGCTGAGTCCTCGGTGTGCTTGAGTAACTCAATTCCCAGAACATTGTAGGATCTAAAGTGAACCAGTACCCGATATTTGAACTTTGAGTGATGGTGGCGGATTTACTGAGAAAACTATACTAGTCTGCGAACGTTCAAGGCTTCGTGAAACACTTTTCTAAGCTGTGAGAACGTTTAAGTTTCACTCTTTACTTGAACAAAAATGAGTAAGAAAAAGAAGTATAGCCGTGACAATGGGCTTTCTCTAGTTGATTAGTTTAATAATATCGCGGGAGTTCAGGTGTAGAAGCACCCAAGCTTCAGTGCGAGAATATCTCATGCTAAGACATACAGACTTGCAAGGCTTCAACAATGAGAACAAACCAACTGTATGTCCCATATTTTTTTCACAAAATAGTTCCACAATGTGTTCGTCACAAAACGAAGCTATCGCTTTACGAGTTGCCCAAACTTTACCAGAATAGATTTTTATCCGCGCTATGAAAAACATGGCTAAAAACTGTGTACGAACACAGTTCTGTTGCTCTAGCTGTAAAAGTGTGGGTTTAGGAAAGAAACTGGTAGTCGAAGAGTAAAAATTCGCAATTCGAAGCCGATGGGAATTATTCCAGTAGTGTGTAATATTATAGAAGATTACTAAATTAGATAGAGTTAGGATCAGCAAAAAAATGGAACAAAATCGCTCTTGGATGATCTCGACGCAAAACCTTTATTCAAGTGCAATATAGGACAAAACCGCATCAGGTGTAACTCGACGCAAAAATTCCGAATCAATGTTAGATTTCATATTTCGTGAAATTAATCGCTATAATTTTCATTCTGATGCACTAACGATGACTGATTTTAGAAATTTCGTTTTTTTACCTAAAAAACTTTCCCGCTTGCAATTTTAAGGGAAAATATCCACGTGGATCATCAGCAAAATAAACTATGCCCTTTATGACCAGGACAAGGTCCATCCCTAAGAGGTTTTGTCGAACATTCCACTGGTCTAAGTTCGAAAATTTCGGTAAAGACGCGAAGAGTAGCATAACATTTGGCCTCCCAGAGATAGCACAACTAATGATGAGGAGTCGACAGCCGTTCACTGTCCTATCACATATTCAACAGAGAAAATGTTTTTAGGGAATTTTTCTCGACGCCCTGTAATCTTAGATAAATAGTTGAGTTACAATTACTGTAATCAACAGTTGAGTTACTACTGTAGCGATTACAGGTCTTTGTTATGAAACGTAGTTGTACGCATTACATATCAGGTTTTCTCATATGGAATGTTTTTAGAGCAGTTATATTTATTCGAGTTCTTCGCTGTTCAAATACGAAGGAAATTATTGTGCATTTTTGTGAGATATTGTGAGATGATAAAATGTCCTTTAAAAAGGGCATTCTCAAATAATAGACCCATTACACATTCATAAACGAACACCTAGCCTCAGCGAAAACACAAATACCTTTTTGCTTAAAAATTATTCAATAGGACTGCAACTTAGAAGTTTGAAGTATCCGCTCGAGCTTTCATTTCGCCCCTATCTCTTATGCAACGCTGGTACCTAGTGTTGTGATTGCATATTCTTGTGGTGCAAATTTTGTCCCTCAAGTCAATTTTTTGCAGTAATTTTCAGCATTTTTATTGTATCTGATGTAATTTAAGTGTTAAATTTGCATGTTATCAATATGACTGTACAATTTTTCCGTATATTTTCAGCCTGGAGATGATGTTTTTTATGTCGAAATGTAGTTGTTCATAAACTGACAGAGATATAAAATTTTAACGATTGACAATGTTTCAGTGGTAATTTTGAGTAATTTTATTCATATTTTAACACGTGAAGAACTCGGACAATTTTGTAGAATTGAAAAGTTAGAAAAGAAAGTAGTTTTTATCCCCTATGCAAAAGCCCGATTATTTGTGGGCATGTAGTTCATTTTGAGTATCTTTTATTCCAGACAAAGACTTCATTAAAATCTCTACTCCTAACCCTCCCGAATATGCCATAGTCACGATTTGGTGGTCTGTGAAGGGAATCATTCATGTTTGATTTTTGCAACAAGACGATACTGGAACAGTAGCATCTTTTTGCCAAGACACTGATCGCATGCATGAAAAATTTAATAAGAAGCACTCAAGAATGGTGGATGAAAATAGAACCAATTGTACTTCACAGTAATGAACAACCCCACTCTAGAGACAAGCTGGAAAGTGTGAATTGTGAAATTTGTTGAGGTAAGATCATAGAGAAGGTAGGATCATATTTTTATCAAAGTAAAAACTTTAAAACCCTTATTTTCTTCATTTTCAAATGCGGCATATCATGTAAGACGACCTAATTCTACACGACACTTGAGTGTCGAGCAGAGCACAGCCTGGTAGCTGAAACGTGGGTTACAACAATCATGTATGAAATTCAAGGTGATGTTTTTCACGTTCTGTTTGCAGGATGTTCGGCTTGTGAACACGCTATGCCTAATGCGTCAGAAACACAGCGAATACACCTAATATCTGAACATATGCACACTTTTCTACACCTCAAACTTTTTTACATTTCAAAATAGAAAAAAGTTAATGCCAAAGAACATTTGAGTCGATCATAACTGGATGGATGCGACAGCTGAAGAACAAAACTTCGAAAGCCTCGCACAAAATAACACACTGCAAAACTTGACACTCGTTTTTCATTATTCCTGGAACTCAATTTAATTACATATTGTTTTCAATCATTCATCAGTGGTGTTCAAGCATTACTGTGCAGTCCTACTACAATCTTACACGGCTTAGATTTGAGCAAAGCTACGGATAAATGCAGGTATAGGACAACATAAAAAGACCCACTGTTAAAAAATGTGTCATACTTCAACAGTTCAATTCAGCAACAGTCGTTTTTGTCTGTCACAGAGTGGAGGCGAAAGGAAAGTGTCTGTCGAGCAAAGGCCACTGCGAGCGTTGTTCAAGAAAATTGTGTTCCCTGCAAAGCGTCCTTGTGTCAGGCCTGTCCCTTATGCAAAGAGCTCTTTTTTGGTGCTCGCATATGCACTGGAGCTCGCTTCACTGCAGCGTGCGTTCAGAACAACCTACCTTCTGGGCATTTCAAGGGCCACTGTGTCCATGACTACGGCAGTTTGGACAAACTGGTTGAAGGTGTCCTATGTGATGTATGTAGGACAGTCAGCGAAATTCAGAATTGGCTGACCAGGTTGAGAAAAACAGTCACCCGAAAACTTGAGACCACTCTGCCGAAGAGAACTTTTGAAATAAACACCCGTTTCCAGAACCCCAAACAAAGCTATACAAAGCTGAATGCTGCGATGCGATTCCAAAATCCATCAGGCGCTGCAAAATATTGCGAGGCGACGACAGTAGTATCAAGACACTAAGACCATCAAAACTGGACACAGCACCAACGGGAACATGCAATCTTGTTTGAAGCATCATCATTTGCATTATTTCTGACTACCAAACGAACGTCCCTCTTGCGAACAATGACAGAAGCATTTTAAACTGCCTGGTTCCTGCCATGAAACATAATTGATAAGATGAGATATTTTCCCGTGGTTTGGAGCCTCTCGTACTCCTGAGGGGAAATCACGGGCGAGCCCTGAGGCAGTTTTCTTTAAAATTTACGCCCCATTTTGCAAACGGTTTCCTGAAAAAGGTCCGATATGACAAGAAGAGAACGCATCTATGAAGCTTCGGACGGTGTATAGAAATGTTCAAAGGCTCATAATCCAGATTCCAGCTACAATGCAGGCTGAATCTAAAATTGCAACGTCATTAGAACACTGGAAACGGACTCACATGATAAGCGAAATGTTTGTTTTTAGCACAATGTTAATAGGGACTCAGGTTTTCTTTCTAACTTTTCAACTCTACGAAATTGTTCGAGTTCGTCACATGTTTCCATGCTAAAAAAATTGTATCATCATTTTTACTGTCACACTGTCAATTTTTAGAGTTCTGTATTTTTCAGTCTATAAAAAGCGACGTTTCGATGTAGCTTACATCATCCTTGAGCTGTAAATATACCTAAAAATTTTACAGTCACATTGAGGAAAATATAACTTCAATACTTAAGCTACGTCAGAAGGAATAAAAACCTTGAAAATCCCAGTACAAGATGATTCGTTTGACAAAATTTAAACCATAGGAATACGAAATCCTAAAATTAGGTTACAGCATTGCACAATGGTCATATGCTAATGGCGCAAAAGATAGGAGCGAAATGGACAATCGAGCGAATGCTTCAAACTTCTGAGCTGCAGTCCTATTGTGTAATTAAAGAGCATAAAATCGTTTGTATTTTCGTTGAGAGTAGCTCCAAGTTTATGGATATATAATTTTTTTATAATTTGAATGAGCTCATTTTTAAAAGCATTGCATAAATTTTTAAACCTGAACACAGGTGTTTATTTGAGGGCTAGCTACTACGATCAACACGGAAAGAATTAAGAATAGAACCTTGATATTTGTACGCAGTTAATCTTTGTATCAGAGTCATCCTAGTCATGCCAATGTAACATTCATTAAGAAACACTCTCTTCTTTCACATTTGAACGGAAATTCCACACTGGCTTGGTCTTAAGTATTGACCCTGGATTTATAAAAAAAATATCATTTCTTACTAAGAGGTTACTGATTTTGGATTTTTATAATAGACACAAATTCTAATTGTTTAACCCTTGCCATACAGAAGAAAGCATCAGTGGCTGCTGATTGACACGCCAGTCAGTTCTTCGGCAGAAGATAAAAGCTAGCGAAGTGTGAACCCGAGCGTGTGTTGTTCAGGTTGAAAAACAGTAGGACTAGCAACGAGAAATCCTTTCGATCGGCACTTGGGAACGTACTTTAATTAAGCTAAGACCCAAATCACCTTGGGTCTTACGTTTTATAAATGGAAGCAAATTATGGCAAACAATTAGTCAAAAAATTTTATAAAAAGTAAGAGAAACGTGTGGGTAAACGTAAGTGCCATATGGAGTAAATAACTTGAAGACACTAGCTTTTGAGGTCACAAATGCAACCAGCACCCATTCGAAGCGACCAGTGCCGTGGAATTGAAGAAAAATTTTTAAATTAATGCAGTCGTACAACCTTAGCGATATATGAGAATCCTTAAAGTGTGAAACATGTACCAAAAAATCAATTGAACCTGAATTACCCAAATTGAGCAGCAGCCCCATTCGGGCTTTGATTCTTATATATTGTACTCAGCTTTCACGAGCCTGCAGTGGCTTTCCGAGCACAAGCAAGCCTGGCCAATGGAAAATACAATTGGTATGAAATGGAAACTCAAGGTTTACTTCTGAATAGGGAAAATTGTCCAAATTGAAAATTTATAATAAACCCAAGTACGTGGAAACTGCAACGCACTTGACTAATCGGTTGAATCTAAATGCTTAATCGGTTGAATAAAGCGTTAGAATTGCATTTAGTGATTGGCAAAGACAGTAAAGGGTGCTCAAGGGAGTCTTATTGATAGTTAAAGAAAGTTAATTGCCCTGGAAGTCAAGAGCAGGGGTTCAATTTACTATATGTAGGTTAATAAGATTTAGGATCATTCAATCAAGACACCAAGTTCAGTAAATTATATCGAAAAGAACTGCTGAATAAGAGAAATCCTATTACATTAAAAACGTAAGCATCGTAAAGTATGGGAATATAGAGGGAAACGAAGAGACTGGAGTGCTAAACGTCACCAAATTCTGACGCCACGGTCACTGCATATCTTTGTCTGAGGAGACTGCCTCCAGAAACGGAAAGTAACTCATTGAACATTATGATACACTGCACAAGGTATTCATCACGAGCTCGGTGCACTTTGCGGCACAAATGGTAAAACTGGGAGCGGTGTCCACCAGCTAAAGGAGAATCAGAAGAACATGTAATCTGCCACGGTACTAAACTCAAGATCTTAAAGGCTCAACCTTTACCTAAGGTTCAATCTTAAATGTAGTCATGAGATTTTTCCGAAATAATGTAAATTTTGATCATTACATGTTTCAGTCTGTCGCGTGTAGATATTAATGCAATCCATTATTGGTAAAAAGTTCTTATCTTCACCAAAGCAACAACTGATTTAATTCTAAATTGCAAACAAAATTACATTAAAGACAATAATGCACAACATATTACTACGGAACCTTACTTTGTAGAAAAGTGGTGCAGTCTTAAGTTGTCCTGAAAGTTTGAGTTTTTCATATCAGCATTGGATTCCCTTCTTACTCTCTTTGATTCTAGTGTAAGAAAGCATGCGTTGATTCTTCCTAGAGTAGTAATTAATTTCTGTTATGGTACAAGTTGATTATCATGAGGCACCCTTGAATCAGGTGCTACGCTGAATTTTCAAATTTTCAAGAGCAACAAGACTGCATTCTGCATTCACATGATCAACTAATAGTAAATATCATATGATGTGGTAATCAAAATAAACATAGAAAGACATAATCAACTACCCTATACCAACTGCCCTCATGTTGATGATCGTAATACAGATGTTGATGCAAACTCTCAAATAGAAATACAAATTTTCATACCAAATATACTACTATAAATTCTGTGATTAGTACAATTTTAAAAAGGAAATAGGTTTTAGACAAATTTAATCACTTTAATGATCTTCAGCCCGCAATTTGTTTTTCTGCGAGACATTTTTGTTAGGAATATTGAATATTTAAAGCGTTTGTGTTGAAATTTCATCAAAATTCTTTTCCCTTAATTTATCAGAGGAAATTAATAAAAAATAAATACTGCTGCAATATTTATCCACCACAACTACCTTTAACCCATTAAGATAAAATGGCGAAGGACGTGTGCTTAATACTTCACCAGTTCATACCCATGCAATCAAATATTGCTAATTTTTCAATAAAATAAAATTCCTGGACAAATGCCAATCTATCTGATATTAAAATTGCATACATATGTAATGGTTTATGAACTTTACACAAAGTCGAAGTGTTAATTTCCCATAGGGCTGTATTGCGGCCGCAGCATTTTTGTAAAGAGGCGAATATCAAAAATTAGCATTTACTTTGAGCAGCATCATGAAAACTTTGGAATGCATTCCTGCTACATACAACACATCCGAAGCTAAGCTAAGTCGTTTCTTCTTATTTTAGAAACACGTTACACTCTCTTATTTAAAAAAAATTAATAAAATTAGTGAGTTAAAAGGTAAAATATATCACTAGTCCCACAGAGAACATCAAAAAGGAACAGCATAATTCATTATACTTCAAAATTTACCAATAATGCATATAAATTGACCAATGGATCGATAATGAGGCATAACACTGAAATTAATTAGCAGCATTTAAACAATATAAATTTGTCCTTGGACTCTCAGATCAAACAGAATTAAATGTTTAATAGTATAAAAACTATTAATTACCACTAGACGATTAGCCAACTCATGCTATCACGCACTATCACCAAGAATTTCAGAAGAGTATCAGATACTAAAATCATAAAAAATCACAAAATTGATGGCGCCAATACCTATTGGGAATACTAAGCTTTTAGGACTACTAAAGGTTAGTGGCAGAATACTAAGCTTTTAGGACTACTAAAGGTTAGGGGCAGAATACTAAGCTTTCAGGACTACTAAAGGTTAGTGGCAGAATACCAAGCTTTTATGACGACTAAAGGTTAGTATAAAACTGTTGTTGACTAATATTGTTTCATACCAATATTTTCGACACTATTCGTCGTCTTTTGTGCAATTTTACATGAAATTCAATTAATTAATGATGGTTTTGATGGAATAAAGAGCTTATAAACGAGAAATGGGATCGCGAGAAATGGGCAATGTCAGGGCAGACGCCCCTGAGCATGTCCCTCCCTCAGCAGCGCATGAGGTAGACATAAAAAGTTCAGGCGTGCTTTTTTTTTAGAGTCGCTGAAAAATTATTTGTGATTAAAGTAAGAGTGAAAATGATTGTATCACGATTTTGGATAAAAACAAAGTATTGGCACTCGGACTTTGTTTAGGCATATAAACATGTATGTAGATGAGCGGTTGCATCACTAAGACGAAAGAAATCATAGCGATGCCACTCAATTCGATGAGTTTGATTTGATTCTTATTTTAAATCTACGACTATTATAAAAATTTTGAGTGTACAGGCTAAAAATTTCTAAAATGCTTTTAGAAATTAGTAAAGCAAACTGAATGTTGAAGAAAAGAAAGATGTAGTGGCGAAAACTTGTTCAAATGTCACCAAAAACCAAATTATAGGAATGGTGAAAGTTACTAAATTGATAGACCATACTACAACAATTAACATAAAATCTAAACACCTTCGATTTTTCCTAACACACGAATGATCCTGTCATCCCTCTAATATGATGTTTCGTTCGTTACAATCTTTCATTTTTATTTATTTTTTCGAAAATAGGACTTTAATTTCAATTCTCTTAAAAACAGAAGAAAAGCTTCAGGTTATTCGAATATTTGATTCTGTAAAACCATCATTAATAAGGATTCTTCTTGCGTATCCNTTGGGTTCGTCAAAGGAGTTGGGTCTGAACTTAGTGATCAGATCGGTTAGCATCGACTAACCATTAGACGGACACAGAAGTGAACCCACGTCATATTCTGTGTGCAAAATTTTCTATAACTAAATCCCCTCACGTTGCAGTTGCAATGGAAGAAAACTTGAGAGAAACTCCTGGAACCCTAAATCAATGTTGAATAAAATCAAACTAAATTTTTTGAAAAAACATTTTATACAAATAAAAGAAACACAGATAATTCTGTGAAACAAACATTACAAGGTTTGCCCGGTGACTAAATGTTAGTTTCTTCATGTTAATAATTTCTCTCACCAAAATTTCCGGCCCTATGAAATAGATTGGAAATTATTCTTTCACAGGAACTTCAATTTCCTCTGTTAGGTTTCCAGTGTTTCTTAATGTTTTTCAAATTAGTACCTTAATGATTGGAAGGTGTGCAATGCTTCACGACTCACTCTAGGATGTACGTTAAATGACTTAGATGTGACCCAGATTTTTAGAAGTGATTATAAATTTACAAACACGACCAAACAGAATACATCCGGATAACACTTCTCCAAAACAACACCTTCAATTGTATATAATTTACCACTCTGCGAGAAACATCTCAGTTCCAATGAAAACTTCGAATCTAACGCTTTTCTGGACAGTCAACTTGTCGCCCCCACCATGTAGCTTACAAGCGTACTGTGGTTCATATGGGCAGCATTAAACATGCAGGGTATTCACTAAAATTATTCCAGCTCATTTTAAATTATAAAATCATGAAACTCGATTCAATGTGCAACAGATAGTTATCTTTTTAATTTTTTATTTTACATGTTTTATTTTCATGAGGTCTTTTAATGACTGTCATAAACAATTTTTTTATCTTTCATTTCAGACATAGTGATTTGTACTTTTTTAACTGATGATGGAGCTGGACATCGAAACGTTTCCTATTAAATATGATTAATTTTAATTTTCTTGAAATTTTCTTTGTTTGAAAGTTTCTTACATATATATTTCGTCTCTCTACAGAAACAATGGTGCTAGAGTACAGCCGTGTAGGAAAAGATATGAACTGCCCGAATTGCTCAGATTAGGTTTTCGCTTGAGAATATGTAAAGACTCTAAAATCCTGAGGTCATATGGGGTCGAAGCAGAGTCTAAAATTTCAGAAATAGGCAGTAAATATAAGTACAATGCATTTATCAGCATGATTGCGCACAGCAGAATGAGGAGGGTGTGCTAGCTGAATCCCAGTACGGAAGCTTGTGTCCCGATGCTCTACAACTCTAATGTGAAATTTCGTGCCGTCATTCGAACGTTGGACGATGCACACTGCACACAACTGTAAAAGTAAACCAGAGGGCCTCGCAAATAAATGGGAAGCGTGTCCTAGTACCGGAAAGTAGAAGCTGCTTTAAAATTATTGGCTAGAGTCGCTCGTAACAGAAAGTTATGAAAATGCTATGTATTTAGTAATTTCATAAAGACACAGTGATTTTGTTTTGAACTAATGATGGAGCCGGACTACGAAACGTTTTCTGTGGAAAGAAATTAATTTCCTTTAAATTTTCCTTGTTTTTAAGTTTCTGATCTTGGAGCTACAGTATCGTACAACATCCTAATTCCGACATAATTCTTAAACTTCTAGCTCTTTTGCTCCTTTGATTGGGTTAACCCTTTATATGCTATGTATAGATATTATTTTTATGATTGGAATCAGTGGATATATCCCTCTTGGCCTCTGTGTAACTAAAGTGCCATGGAGTATCAGTCCCTAGACTGATCTGAGCAGCACTCTCAAAATATTTCCATCCAATTTTGGAGGTGAGGATAAAAGGATTTTTGAAATTTTTTAGAACCTCAGTGTCTTATAATACGAAATGTTCACGAAGATCGAAATATTTTTATTATGTAGGAAATTGTATGCGCGAAAAAATTTCTCATTAGTATCATCAAAAAACAATTGTTAGAGAAAAAAAGTTTACGTGCTCAGGGCACTTGCAGTCATAAGCAAGATTTGCAGTAGGTGTGAAATTATCGCTTTGTTTTCCTTCCCTGCTTAAATAAATACACGAAGATGCTGATCCATTTCTCCATGAGAACTATTGGAATGAACAGGCAGCTATGACGTCCCTTGAATAATAAACATGTTCTTCAGTTGTCGATTTGTTCCCTTTAATTTCAGAGACTGAATTTTTGGTTTTATTTCAATTGGAGCTTCCCTTGATAACACGCATACCGATAATTTTGAGCCACAAAAAGCTTGCAAAGCACGATTCGAAACATAGACGTTTGTATAAAATCGTTTGGGCCCAAGAACACATACGCATTAAAATGTCAGCACTCACCTGATCGTGAGCTTAGTGCCAGATCAATAAGTGAAACACTACTATTTTGCATGGGTACATTTCTAAAGTTTGTAAACTAAAGTTTACTCGTTGGTAGAGATGAAGAATGAAGGAAACAAACAATTCATATGCAATCAATTTGATTAAAAAATCACATTTTAATTAACCGAGTTGCCTACAAGCTGATTGAAAATTTTGTGTCAAAATGTCAAAATGTTGAAAAACTGTCAAACCGAAATTGTAGTTAAGAGAATAATGACTTAGCAATGAATCCCACCTCTATTCTTGCTGGCGACCTCAAAAATTCTTTGCAGAGTGCTTGAAATGAGTGTTTCCTATAGCGTTGGGGTAGATTACTGCGAGCGGCGAAGAGGGTATCACGAAGATCATTTATTGTCTCTAATTGTCTTCCATTTCTGCAGACATTCCTTACCATCCATCCCTAGACATTCTCTATCGGATTCAGTTGTTGGGAACAGGCTGACGGAAAAGAGACATTCTTTCGAAATAAAGTCTTGATCAGGCGAGCGTCGTGGATCGTCGCATTATTCTGCTGGAAGAACAATCAATTGATCTCACAAATTGAACAGATGTCTTCTGTAACATGTCAGCATAATCGCAACGGTTTGACATTTCTGCATAATCTAAAGTTCCATTACACTTCAAGAGGCAA
>JACJUY010004998.1:13392-37218 GCA_014220935.1 Platorchestia sp. MABIK
CTATTGACCACCTTTGTAGATGTATGTGTTGTAATCAGGTCCAGGTGGTACTATTAGATTACCAAATCTGTGTGACTTGTCTTGTTGAGTTAGAGGCATCTCAAGTTGTCAAAGCATTGTTAATAAAGAAATTACCATGTATTCAGTATCTACCTGATCGGTCATGTCTCTAGAGTACTACCTGATATTAGTATTTTATAAGTGTCACGTTAGGTTGGCGGCTAGTATCTGAGTGTGCCATAGAGATGCAGTTGTGACGAAGACTCGCCTATAATTTATGTGTTGGGTGAGCCGCAGGAATATAATAAGTATTCTCTGAGATAGGTTTACTTGTGCCGGTGATGCAGCTCTGACCAAACTTTGCGTCCTATTTTTCTGAACCACACTCTGCACCACCTTTCGATTTTAAATTCTGAAAACTGTATATTTTTTGTCTTGTGTTTGTGCTAATTATACCTTTCTCCCCCCAGGTAATTTAATGTATTCAATGGCTGTTTAAGACAAGTTTTGCATCATTCGTGGACTTTTTGAACCTTCCCCACTCGTGCTTAGTCTGAGGCAGTCACAGTTAGGGTAGATTAGATAATGTTGACTGAATTTTATCATGGGCCACGGTTTTTTATGTTTGACATATTTTCAGGAATGGTTCGGTTAGGATAGGATGGGTTAGAATATGTTGTGATGGGTTAGGTTAGAAAAGGTTTTGTTGGAATTGGTAAGGCAATGATGACCGAATCCACCTAGCGTAACAATGGCACTGTCCGTGGAATTTCCACGGTTCTGCTAGTGTATACTATTATTCAAAAAGTTTTTGAAAACATTTCCTAAATCTTATTCCTCGCATTAGTTGCATTTTCTTGAACAATAGATTCAAATTTCATTGCAGCTATATATATCTTTTTTTGGCTGGTAAACAAAATTGAGTGGATGCTAGGGTTTTATCTCGTTTGAATGGTATCCATGATCCCATCCAAATTGATATGAATTATTGGGAATCTGTCAGACTAGAGATATACAGGGTATCTAAAAAAATACCAAATTTTCAAGGGCTGTAATTCAGAAACAATTAAACTTACAAAAAATTTGAAAGCCACATTTTGTTTCTGAACATTTGTTCCGTCTCTGTACAAAATTTCAAAAGAAATTATTTAATCGTTTCTTTAAGTAGTATTTTTAGCGACCGATACTGAAAACCTGTTTGCACACTTTTGTTAAACTTCGAATTCTATGAAATTAAAACCATGTTTTTTAAAATTTTTAATCTTTTATTTAATGGAAAATTCCACTAAAATAAAAAACAATTGAAATATTCCTACTATTGTTCGTTTTCTTCGGCATGTCCTCCGTTTCTCTCAATACGCACACGGGAATCGTGTTTTCTTTTATAATTGTAGTTACATCATCAAATGTATAGACTGAGCAACACTTGGGATACATTGCCCTCAATCATTTTTTTCGACTAGTGACATGGGTATTACAATACTCATGCGTGTGTGTCATATAAGTGTATTTTCCTTGCTTTATGATATTTTAAAAACCAATGATGTTTTGCACCATCTCTATTAGAAATAAACTTTTTTTTCTTCATTCGCCTCCTCAGTGCCGCCATTTCCCGTCTAACGAAAGCATCATCTCCTTGCACCAAATTGATCTCATTATCAATACGAAACGAATGTTGTGGTTTACGCTTCAGCTACCCTACGTCGTGTTTAAATAAACGTTACGAAGAAGGGTTCGTTTGGCCAACGATCACCTTCGCAAAAGATCCGCCATCGAAATTATAGTCTCGTCGATACGAACAGCAAATGCTCGGTTCTACGAACATCGTCTACGAACATCGCAACCAACGGTTACTTCAGTACGTCGAGAAGCGTCGTTTGAAAGCTACACCCACTCTGGGACTGCCGCGTCACCAGCGTCTTGAGGGAGCTGTGTTGCCGAACACTTCCATCTCTCTTCATAGAATTCAACTCTTTCCGTAGACACCTAGAGTCCCGTCTATTCTATAAATAACTTGTTAATTAATATGCAAAATCAATCTAATCTGATTATCTGACGACACTTGCTATTTCCTATAAATTAGTAACGTAAAAGATTGTAAATCAGAACGTGTATGTTTCAAACGTGACAGCGTCGCTGAGACTGCCCGTCTGAGAAGCAGCGTTAGGGCATTAGCACCACCGCGACTCGAAGTGCAGGACGTGCAGACGCCCCGCTCTGCCCTCTGGGCAAAGCGATGGCGATGGCAGTTATATTCATTGAAGTCATGTAATCGACTTAATTATCTGTCGCCAATCTGGAATTTGAGTGCAGATGAGTATCAATTCTTCATGTGTCCACTATTATCATTCATTTTAGTTGTTTCACGTATAGAGATCTGCATTCGCTTTCAAACGTAGGAAGTGATATTCTGTACCTAGGATGTACGTGTAAATTCATTTAATGTATTACATAATCTGTTTCGCCGACTGATCCAGTAACGAGGCCTCACCTCGAAATGAGCTTATTACAAATAAATTCCTGTCCATCGATTGTGTTAACTATTTGAACCAGAAGTCATCGTAATTTTTTCAAGTCATCATTTCTATATTAAATTAAGAATTTAGTAGCCTGTTTATTTAATCCCTTGCAATTATTTAGCTTCTAGTTATCAGAAATAAATGACATCAGAAAATATTAATGACAGAGTAACATCAGAAATTTACTGAAAAATATGTCATCGGAAATAAATGACTTATAAATACGATCAAAGTACTAACAGCGAGGAACGATCGTTATAATGGTGCCTGAGCTGTGGAATTTGAGTTTGCTGTAATGTAAATGTTATTTTCGAATCTCACACACGGAAGAATCATTATACGAACAATAGGAGGAAGATTTCAATTTTTATTTTTATTTTAGTGACATTTTCCATTTATTAAACAGTTGAAAGTTATTAAAAACATGGCTTTAATATCATAAAATTCGAAGTTGAACAAAACTGTGCAAACAGGTTTTCAGTATCGGTCACTAAAAATACTGCTTAAAGAAAACGGTTGGATCAATTCTTCTGAAACCTTGTACAAAGATAAAACAAATGTTAAGAAACAAAATGTGACTTTCCAATTTTTTAGAAATTTGATAATTTCTGAATTACAGCTTTTGAAAAATGGGTATCGTTTTTTTGGGACACCCGGCATAAATCTATACATACTGTATGTGTAAATTGAGCAAATAACCATAGCGAGGATGTTCAAGAGTTCGTCCACTATTGACAAACCTGTAAGTTTCACTTTCACTTTTTTCTAATTATAGTAACTCCTACCAACCCTGAGCCTCTGCATTCAAACATAATTACGATAATTTGTTTTCATGAAGCTCGTAAGTCAGTGCCTGAGATATTTTTTGAAAATAAAATAAGTGTACAACCTCAAACTTAAGAAGAAATGCGAATTTTACTTGCACTACTAATTTTCATAGTTAGAGCAAGATCAGGGAAATATGATTGGTGAATCAAAACTTCCCAACCAAATTCTTCAATTCCGTATGTCGCTTAACGTCAAGGGTTCTGTTCATAATATTTGTCTCTCAATCTTTACCAGCATTCATGCTGACAATAAATTTGTAAATTTAGGCGACCAAAATCCCCTGACAATATCAGTTACTGTTGCGGAATCTCTAAGTTCATGTGTTAATGAAAATCGACGATGCTCTCTCAAAGTTTTTTCTACCTATTTTCACTGTTTACCTTTCGTGAACAGTTTTTATATGCTTTTAAACACACAGTACACCAACCAAGGGAGTCATTTTTTCTGGAACTTTTATTCAATTATTGGCATACTTACTGTAATACCTGTATTGATTTCAGTGCCAATTAAGGACCCTTATGTTAAGAATTATTGCTAAAATGGAAAATCAAATCCGAGTCTAACATAATGTATAAACTTTTGTCTCGCCAACCCGCTTCAGCGGCGAAAACTTTCAGAACTAACTGGCACAGGAAACATAGTCTTTAGCTGACACCCTGAACGGGGTCAGTACACGCTGCAATAACAAAAATTCATGACAAGTAGGACAATAGCTAAAGAGAATGCTCACCTCGAATTTTCGTTCGAAGATTATGTTCCGGTGAACATTTCTCCACAAAAAGCCGGCTGTCAAGGATTAAGCTTCCCTGAAGCGGGGCCGGTATAGGTCAGAGCACATTGTAGACATGCGCCCCGGACCACGTATCATCTTCATCTGAGGAAGCAACCCGTGAAGGCACCGTCCTCAACTTCGCTTGGATCCGTAGCTGAGGCTTCGGATTCGCTCGTAAAGACAAACGAACATTTTATGTATGTCCTAAGTTATTAAGGTCGCCAGGAAAGTGAAGCACTCCCACCATTGCCCCGCTTGTCATAAATAGTTAGCGTTTCTTACTTTTTAGGCCAGTTTTGATATAAAAGAAGACCTAGTCCCTAATTATGCAAGATATGGGCTGTCTTGCATGGGACTTTAGTAAGGAGCAAGGCTGGATTTGCGACACTTTATTAGGAACGAACTGTTTTTCTTTGACGTCAAACGAGGTCCCTGGCAGTAGTTTCACTTGATATCCTTGCTATTAGTTTCAACCCGTTTACTCGTCATTCGTTACACCTCGTATGGTTTGTCTATTATAGTACGCCTCGTATGGTACGTTTGTGTAAGGACGTCTTATGTTAAGAAATTTTTAAAATCCAATATGTTCATGCATCTCATGTGTCAACTTTTTTGGAAGTAAAAGGTTTTTTCTTTCTTTAGAGTTCGCTCTCATTCACTTCAGCTGAGAGTGTAAACACACACGCGGATGCTCCAACAAGCCCTGTCCGGAATTTTGCGTTTCCCGAGCGTCTATCGTGTGGCGCACGCAATGAGCAGCCAGGAGTTGGTGGCGCAGCATCACCCGCGGGAAAAAATGTTCAGCATTTCTCTCGAAAATGGAGGTAATTCTTGTCATAATTATTGTTGAACCGGCAAAAATTTACTTTTGAAATTTACGAGACATCTAAAATAAATAAATTTTGTAAGTTTCAACCATCAATCTCAGTTGATACGGCAGGAGAAGAAAATTGTAAATCGGTTGGACTGCAGACTATTGGTGAAAAAGTTGAAGACTAATTGAAGTTTTGTTAGTTCGTTCATTTGCTAATAATTTGTTGCTTAAATCAGAAATTTAAATACAGCAGTGAGGTTACAGTTTACAGCTTTTTAAAAGAATACCTGAGCTTGAAATGTGAAAGTTTGCATGTATTTTGCCATACAGAATTTAGCAGTCATAAAAAACAATGTCAAGTCTGGATGTGAAAAGGAGATTTCCTGTCTGGGATTTTCGTGCTTAGTGATAATTTTAAAAACTTCATCTACTCTACGTATTAGATGAAATAAAATTGATTAACGGAAAAAATAATTTATAATGTTTCAACTAATATGTTGACTCTAGTTTTATATATTACCATGTCATTTTCCTTTAATTTTTAGTTCATGTTCAATAAAAATACTTTGTTTTGAAATTTCGTATACGAGTACATGAAAACCTTTACAGAACGAGCGGTGCTAACGTACGAAAACGTTTCCGAAGACCTGGTCGACCTGCAGCACACTGAAGTTCCGGACTCTATGAGAGGGAAAGGCATAGCCAAGATACTCGCTAAGGTGAGCAATAACTTCACGCGACATCAATTCCAATTTGTAATGCAGTGAGCGGAGTTTGGGTGACTGAGCATTTGACTTGGGTGTTGTGGGGATTGAGTGAAGGGAATATAGCCGAAATAATTTCAGACTAATTGATGTACGTTTGAAGACTGATTAAGCGAGAAAGTGGTCCGGTTAGTCAGCTTGCTTAGAGGTTAATGGAGAGGAAGAATGAGCAGCATTTTGTGTGAAAAACAGGATAATTAAGATGTGTGAGGAGTAGATGCGGGAGATACGAAGAAAGTTGCATTGTTCGTGAGATGCCCAAAAAAAGATGCATCTAGAGGATGAAAGGGTTTGTACCAGATACCCTATAGAATGGAACACATAATGTTCATCAGGGGAGGAATTTCACCCCATTTCTCAGTTTTTTAAAATACTTGAAAGTGCATGACGCAATGACGCTGACCACAAACAGGATCGAAGTCTAGTAAAATTGCTTAAGTGAGCTATTTTGTGTGGCTCTGAGGTCAATAATGAGTGGGCTGCAAACGCTACGCATTTTACAGGAAGCTCTTGGACACTTCTCATCCGAAAAGAAGATGATGAAGCTGACTTGTTGGTACCTGAAAAAGTACGCTGCCGAGCACCCTGATCCTGTCATCGATCCCTTTGTTAAAAAATGAAGAGAAGCTTAAAAGATCTTTGTACTTGTTTAAATTATACCTTATACTTCCAATGATTTAAACTAGGAAATAGATTTGGAAACTTTCATAAATCTTAATTACATTTCATTATTTCACTTAGAGGTGCTAAAAGTTCAACTAGTAGTGTAACACCAGGTTGTTATACATAAAGGAGTGCTTCAGAGCAAACGAAATATAAATGTGTCGCATGCATGTTCGCCATGAAAAAAGCTGAAACTGTTTCGCTGAGTTGCTTTTTACTTTGTCAAAACTACCGCTCCTATAATGTCTGGCCCCTCTGATTTTGTTTCTTCCTCTTGTATGTACATAGGAACAATTAGGCGATGACTGAGACTGAATAGTAGACGTGAAGTCTCACCTAAGCTTTGTAACATAAACAACTAAAAAGTATCCAGGATTTCCCTGGAAATCTTGTTTACAAGATGATGCGATGGTTTGTATCTATTTATCTCTTAACTTCATGTAGAGTCTACATTCATATTATTTCTTTATTAGCACTGCTCACTGCTGTTATTCGGAGTCTTCGTCTTTCTCGTTCATCACATACACTCGGAAAGTTCTCACAAATATAGCGTCGTCTACCGCGAATTCTCTTCCTAGTCTAACGAAAAGATAACTAGTATACATTCAGCCAAAATCAAGGCAGTCTAGTTCAATAACAATAGTCAAAGACTCATTATAAATTTTGTTGACACAGTAGTTCATGCAGCTGTAAAAGTGTAAAAATATGTTATGAATAAAACTGCGTACAACCCTTAAGAGTATTCTGACTTTCGGCAAATGATGAGACAATGATTTACTCCTTTGGGAACGTTCTCCGCGGCATGGAGTTAGCATCGGACGTTGGTCTAAACTATAAAGGATGTTTTAAATCCAATCAAGCCTGACTCATATTACCTTGTACATTGGTTTTTCAAATGTCTAAAGTTATAACCAACACAAAGATGCAATGACGGTTACTCTCGGTAAAGCCGGTATTCATTTCCGACACCCTGAGTGGAGTGGGGAATTATGGTTAAGTTTTTCCTTTTCCAATGAAGACAAAAACCAGGTTGTTATTGCTGAGATCCCAACCGGCGACCCGTCTCGTGAATGGTGCGTAAATTCAGCAACGGTGCAAAAAAGCCTCTGATTCAATCTCAGTCCGGCCGTCGCCATTTTCTATGAGTATGCGAGGCTACTCACTCAGTACTCAGGAACAAATAAAAAACATAATCGATGGATTGATGTCTGACGGAAATAATTTTTTCTTAAGAGGTTTTAAATTTCAGTTGTATTATATTTTTGCAGGGCAAGCTTTCGATGATTTTGAGCAAAAATAGTTTTCATGGTGTAACGCTAAATATTTTGAAGATAAAACGGGGATCAAACGGGTTCAGGATACAAGAGGGTGAGTTTTGCCATTAAATTACGTCGAAAAGGTACAGCAAAAAGAACCCCTCAGGGGGATACAACTATTGTATCTATGGGAATTAGCGCTCCCAGGGGGACTATGTGAGGGCCCGAGCTAAGGGTTAGGTAGGCTTCCTTTTTGTTGAAATAACATAGGTTTTTGTTCTGTTACGGACCATCTTTTTTCGGTTCACTGCTGTCCTGTTTTTTCAACACCTACTACTTTCTTCTTCAACTTTGATCTTGTTTCATAAACTTCTTTCTCATCTTACTATTTCTACGCCCTTTCTGCATAGATTCCACGTTCCCTAAACTCCTTACTAAATAATGCCTTCCTCCTTCCTCTCTTTGGATCGCCTTTGTAGCCGATAGGGAGGCTTAAACTAACTAATAATCTAATCTAATCTGAAGCAAAAAGATTCCTCCTATCAAGCCTTCACGTAACTCTCATACTATCTTTCCATCCTTCGTAGGTTAAAAAGCTTAAACTATTCCCACAATACAGTGGTAATAGTTCAACTGCATCTGAAAATATTTTTTGTTGAGGCAGACTGTTTGCAATCAGTAACCAAAAATTCAAATTTCGAGGGATATATTTCACTCAATCGCTTTCCGGATTGTCTTCCGCCTCACCGTTACGTCACGTCTTGTCCTGACCATTACCGGTCGCCAAGATTTACCGTGCCGGTCGTTCAGCTGTTGTGTCGTATGTGTATGTGTTCAATAAAATTTTAAGCCTGTTTACCATCCTCTACAGTAATCGGTCCTTTTTTCCAAGTTCATAATCCTAACAGCGGATTTTCGCTTAACGCGCCGACGGGGGTTCCAAAACGTTTTGGCTTTAAAGAATGTTTTATTCCAATCAGGCCTGATACTTATCTTGTACATTGATTTTTCAATTAACATTTACTCCGCTTTGTACATGTTAGGGCGGACATTAAAAAAGTGTAGATTGATCTCTGTTTGCATATGACCTGAAAATTGTTGATTGCCATTGAATGAAAGTAAAACTTCTTTTTGGTACTCTTAAATATGCGTAAAGTTCTCATGAGGCCCTCATGGTGTTTTGTACGCAGATCATACCACCATCACTATGAGGTAACATTTAATTTATTCCAAAAATATTTTTTCATTTAAAGAAGCAATGGTATTTGTTAAGGAAAAGTGACTAATCAATTTTCAAATTTTTTATGCTTGTGTCAGTAATTAGATTAAGATAAACACCTTTTCTTCCATGCACTTTCCTGGGGAAATGAGTATTTAACGAGTTGTAGCGGTAGGTTACTTACCTCAATTCTAGTCTTTCAAGTAGGAAAAATTGTTTTGACGGGAGACTCTGATAGAATCTCTGTTTTGACGTGCTCGAATGATTGTTGTTATGGGAGACGTCTACCAAAAATTAAGAAAACGGCTGTAACGTTTTGTATTGGAACTAGATCAATGAAAATTGGCTAACGTATGTATTTTTTGAAGTAAATAGGGGTCGTCTCCATAACTTTTTCCTACTTCTGACATAATTTTGTAGAAAATGGAGGAAAGGGTAGGGAAAAGTATGTACTTCTCAAGATGCATCTTCTCAAAAACTACTTATCGTAGAGCAATGACTTGGGTATCATTGGATGCGCAATAAGTTGCTGTACAAAGATCCGGAGTATTACGTTGATATTTACGATTATTTCTGAGTTACATAGGAAATTTTTTTGTAAATAATTACGAATTTGAAGATATTAGGTAATTTTTACAAAATGACTGTAACATTCTTTCTTTAGAATCTAGATCTATGGAAATTTACAAGTATATGTATTTTTAGAAATAAACACAGGTCATCTCTATAACTTTTCCTCATTTTTGCCATAATTACGAAGATAATGAGAGGAAATAGGTGGAAAGGGGTGGTTCAAGGGTTTTTTGAAAAGTTACTTTCTCCAAGAGTTTTTATCGTAGAGCAATGATTTAGGTATCATTAGATGCGCAAAGAGCTGGTCTATATCCTGCCGCAAGATTTTTTTAAATTGATAATTTTTGGTTTCATTAAAAAACTATGCAAAAAATGATAGCTTTTTCAATTTTTTTTTTTTAAATTTGATAAAAGCTAGACTATTGTGAAATTCAACGTAATCCTCGGATTCTTTATGCAGCAACTGATTGCGCATCCAATGACACCTAAGTTATTGTTCTACAATAAGTACTTTTTGAGAAGACGTCTCTTGAAAAGTTTACACTTTCCCTTTCCCATATTGTCTCCAAAATTATGTTGAAAATGGGAAAAAGTTATAGATATGACTCCTATTTATTTTTGAAAAAACATATGTATGCCAGTTTGCCTAGATCTAAATTACATAGAAAGAACGTTAGTCATTTCCTTGATTCATCGATTTCAGAGTGGACGTCTCTCTTAACCCTTTACGGACAAATTATCGACTTCTCAATTAAAGAAATTATTTTTTGTGTTTTTGAATTTTAGACGCATCGTTATCATCATGTAATACCAAAATTTGAAAGAAACTTGAATCTTGTAAAAAATAAATTGTAAGGACGAATTTGTCTTATTAGGAATCCCATGAGTGTAGTGTGCAGTGGACGAATGCATCTGATGGTACATGACAGAAAGTTGTAAACGAAATAAAGTCAAAAATTGTGATTTTTTTCTAAACAACGGGATTTTATTGATTTTGCCTTCATAAAGAAACAAAGTAGATTTAATCTTTCATGTAGTAATTTTTTCCATTATTCTTATGAGAAATTCATGATATTCTTTGAAACAAGGATTACATTTGTCTCTGCAGAACACCAGAAAAGAAAAAATCATCACCTAATATATCCTTTATCCCACCCCAAAATGAAAATTACTGATATCCTTTGACAAAGAAGACTAGGTTATTAGTCTATGAGTAATGCCCCTATAATATCTCATAAATTATCCGTCATCATTCGATGAAAGTCAGATATCCTTTGAGGGAGCATAAGAAAGCATAACAAAAGAACAAAATTAGATTTCCTAATTTATAATTTATCCATTATCAGTCCATAAAAATCACATGTTACTTTAATAAAAAAATTATTTATAATTGTGGAACAGTGAAAAAAGATCGCTTAGTGACCGTGAAATTTCAGAAAACAGTTGTTTGTCTTATTCAAGCACAGATTGACGTTGCATTTCCTGCAAATTATGTTAGTTTTTCCATTGCAGTTGTCATTTTTACACATTTTCATAATGCTGTGAACTTCAGGAAAGTGATCAATACGGTCAAGACGGACATAGCTATCAGGCACTGGTGTCAAATGACATTTCACCAGTTTTGCAGCAGAAGGGTTTGGTCTGCCTCTTCGATGACTTTCTTGGCATTGTTTTCCGGCTCTCATCAGCGTATTTGCGAAAGTAAGCTTGAAAGCTGCTAGGGGAAGGACGTCTTTTCTTTTTAGCGATAAACATTTTGCAGACCTCCGATAAAGGCTCCAACTATTCACAACAGAAATCAAGCGATGGTACGTTTTCTTTGACCTCAGATCCATCCTGAAGAGCCAGCTAAGCATCGGCGAGATCAACCCCTCCCATGCCTTGATTGTACTGCGTAATGATATTCGGTCGTACCACCTCGATGAGCTTCTGCTTTCTGTCGAAGCGTGAGACAGCTTCTGTTGGTTCAGTCTTGGCGAAGGTTGAAACAACATTGACAATCTTATTATCGTACTACTAGACGTAAGTCACTTCATGATCCAGATCTGTTGTCTTCATTTCAACACTAGATCCTCATCCTCTTTTCATGAGATCCTTGTCAAGAGTTTTGTCTTTCATGCCTTGAAGCCTTGGAGGACGAATTGTCCCACAGCTCCAGATTCCCCGACTTGCCAAGTATTGCACCAACGGAATAGAGGTGAACCAGTTGTCATGGTAGAGAATGTGGTTCTTATTACTTGGGATGGTTTTAGCGAGATGCAAGACCACGTTTGCGCTGGCACCCAAATCTGGAACACCTTCACTGTTGACAGGAGCTACTCTTCCAGTATACGGTAGGAAGTCATATACCATCCCACGTTTGTCAGCAAGCGCGAATATTTTAAACCCCCACTTGTGGGGCTTTGAGGGAACATACTGCTTCATAGAGCTAATGCTCTTGAATGGTACCATTTGTTTGTCTACGCACAGTTCTTGTATAATTGGAATTTTTCTGAACTCTTTCTGAAGGTGATCAACGAGAGGGCGTATCTTGAAGAGTTTGTCTTCGTTGACCTTCGTATTATCAGCTAAATGCAGAGAACTTTTGATTTCCTCATATTGGTCTCGGGTCATAACATCTGATATTTGTTCTCTGAATCGGTTAATACTTGTGCGCCAATGCAACCTTGTGTAAGGCAATTTTGATATTATGAAATAAAGAGACAATCCTAGCCATTGCTCTAGTTCAGCACGAGTCAATTTAAAAGGTTTGTTTATATTTTTCTGCGTTGGGTACAAATTGCTTTGCTCTACCATAAGGTCCAAAATTTCTCCATTGATGAATATTTTGAAATAGTCTAGAGGGTGCAAGATGGTCCCATTAAGTTCAATTTCATCTTCAAATGTTGGGATCTTTGTAGGATCAGCGCTAGTGCTAGTAACCCAAATTGGAACATTTGTTCTGTTCCTTAGTTTTGAATAGGATTTTCTTTCTGGTGGGATAGAAACCAATTCTGGTTCATTTACTTCTAGTAAAATAGTTTGCGGGCCTTCAAAATCTGACGATTCATTTATTTCATCAGAAATTTCAAACTGTGCTTCAAAAACAAAGTCAGGGTTGGCTACTGAATTGTCAGACCCAATAGACATGCAGTCATCTTCGCTTTCACCACTGCCTCGTGCAATACTCTCGGCATCGATAACAAGATAGTGTCTCGGAGCAATAGTTTGTCTATTCCCGTAGAAAAATCTTGCTGGGAACTCTGAAATGATTGAAGCAGGGAAATTACCATAACTCGGTACATGAAGGGAATTTTGAAAAATTCTGGCAAAATATTCCTTGGGAAGATATCTTCATTCCTAGTAGGACGATTACGTCTGTAGTAAACCAGTTGCACAGCACTCCGTATAGGACAAAAACGTCTCGTCATGAATTAGGTAAATTTCTATGTTCATATAAAGTGTAACAAAATAAATCTTTTTCTAAACTGAAGAATGAATGTTAATTTTGCCATGAAATTTTTTGATACCCTGTATCTTATCTGTATGATCTGCCATGACTCTACGAAAACGACCAATTTGGAGCGGGCAAGCGTTGAACCTTTCCACTCAATGTCTAAGACTGCACTGAGCAGATGATTCAGCTTTGGCGGGTTCTGATACTTCGAATTTGCAGACCAACTACGGACGCTCGCGTCCTAACATGCTGTAAAGCATATACTAAGAATTTTTCAATAGATGAGCCATAATAGAAGTGCAGACGAATTTGTCTGCTTCGTCCGTAAAGGGTTACCTTACGTTAGGTTACCTTACGTTACTTTAGGTTACGTAAGGTTACCTTATGCTACTTAAGGTTATGTTTGGTTACCTTACGTTACTTTAGGTAACCTAACGTTACTTTAGGTAACCTAACGTTACTTTAGGTAACCTAACGTTACTTTAGGTTATCTTACGTTACTTTAGGTTAGGTTAGATCAGTTCAGTTTTGTTACGTCATTGCTATAACTCGTTAAATACTCATTACCCTAGAAAGTGCATGAAATAAAAGTTGTTTATTTTGATCTAATTACCATGATACAAGCAAGCAAAATTTGGAAATTGATTAGTCAGTTCTCCTTAACATTTAACGAAGTGACACTCTCTTCTCGGACTAAGAAGCATATTAACCATTTTCTGATTGAACATTTGACCTTTGGAGAATTGCTTGATCCTACCTACTTTTCAAATCAACCATTTCCATCAATAAAAGCCAACTCTTAACATTGTGGTTCAATTACTTGAAAAGTCATTCAATATAGCATTCATAATTTTCAGTATTGATGGAAAAGTGTAATTAACTCGTTTGAATAATTATGCCAAAGTAACAAGAAGAATTTGAGATGGACATTTGTTGCTATTAAATTGATTTAAATTTGAAATGAAATTGTTTCTATGTACTTATTCTGCATCAAAGTCTTTGAATATTTTCATTTGTACAGATTATGTGGTTATGCTTGTTTTGCTGAGTTTTTAAGAACCAGAAATGCAGCTCTAAAAGTATTATATACAAAAATAAATTTAGTCTGATCATGTATGAATCTCTGCCTATGTTTGTAAAATGCAACTAATTAAAGAATACATTGAGTTTCATTATTTATTTAAGTAATCTTTCAACCATAGGGTAAGTTTTGTATTTTGGACTGTTCCTCATTATTGCACAAATAGCATTTAAATGGAAATAACATGGCCATAAATAATATGGCTATACTATATTTTATTTCAGAAAAATTAAGTGCATTCAAATTTCTGATATGCTATTTTTAATAAAATAAAAAAATCAATGATTTCATTGGTAGTTAGGCATAAACATTGATAAATCATTAATAATATAAGAAACTAAAATTGAACTTAATGTTTGGATAATTCTGACAATGAAGTATTCAGAATGGCCAATTCAGTACCTATTTTATGTGTGGGTGTAAGCTGCCTGGATATTGTGTCTGATTGTGCTTCATTTCCTGAAGAAAATGCAAAAGTTGGCACCACTACTCAGCCCAACAGGTCAGAATCACACTGTAGCGTTCATTTTTTAATTGTGCATATAATGTATCCTGCAGTTGATTGCTCAAACCCTGCTAGACATTTTAAATCAGCATTTGTTTGAGTAATTTTGTGAGGCCCTAACACGTTGACTGCAGTACGACCCATCAGTGGGCTGTGCCTAGGTTTTTGTTGCTGCAAAACGACCCATCAATGGGTTGTTTGAAATAGTTTAAACAATCTTTTTAAAATTAATGGTATATAATGGACCAAGTTAATATTTGGTATCAATAAAATTTCTTACAACTTTCATATTTAAATTTGAGTTGAATACTGAACTTCTGCTTAACACGTTGCAGTCAACATGTTAATAGTGTTATTTCTATTAGTATTACAATCTATAAAAGCTATGACTGATGAGTATGATTTTACTAATTTCTTTATGTACAAAGTTGGTAAAACTATCATTTTCTAAGTATAAAAGGGAAAAAATGTTAAATTTATGTCAATCTGCTTCTTTTTTGTGATTAAAAATCAAAGGCAGTCAGAATTGCTATGTTATTTATTTATATTTTTCAGTTATAACATTTTAATATTGAGAAGTTACATTGAACTTTTTATCTATGTTTTATGCTATGCTCTGTGTTGGACATTGTTGTGTGGATTACATTAGTGAAGTGTCAAGATATCCAACTGAAGATGAAGATGAAATTGTGAGGTAGGTAAGAAAGAGAATATGTTTATTGTTCTAGGATGCTTTTATTAATGTATCACTTCTAGTTTTTAGCTATTTTGTTTTTAGTTATTTACAGTTGATTTGGTCAAATTTTTTAGTTAGTGTATCCTAATATCTTTTGGTGCTAACATCAACTGCAGCAATTAATTTCTAACCATTTTCTGTGATTGATCAATAACCTGCACCATTTACTTAGAAATAATTTATAAAATGTTGGATGGCTTTTATTAGATCAGCTAAAGATTTCTTATCCTAAGACCAAGAAGCTAAGTCTTTCCATGATTACAGTGGCCGCAAAAAAAAGTACTCTTTATCTGTGCAACCCACGCAAAATCGCGTGTACATTTTTATTGCGTAACCGCCATAGGAATAGTGGGAGGAGCTAGGGAGTGATGTAGCACCTACGTGATGGACCGACTTCATGCTTCCCTGCCACAGCAAGCATCAGGGAGCTTCAAAAAGTTCGGTGAAGGAGGATCAAATTTACACGCTCCTCAGTGCTTGCTTTTGTACTTTTTCACCAACTTTGATGGCCTATAACTCCACAACCTCTCTCCACAATGGAACAAAATAAACTTACAATGAAGGAGAAGACTTGTGCCATCTCCCTACTGGAGCAGTGGTGGTCTGTGATATGCGTGGCCATAGACCTGAAGGTGACAAGTAGGGTCGTCTACAACCCAAAGGAGGCAGCCCCCATCCTCCCACCCTGCACCATTCCATCATGAAAGAAGGCTCTGGAGCACCAAGAAAGACCAGCTCACATCACACATGGTCTTGAAGCATAAGGTGTTAACTGAACCACCCATTACTGCCGTGGAACTAAAGGAGAAGCACCCTTCATGGTGGACTGGTGCCAGGTGGGACGCTGGTGGCTGCCTTCTTTGAGTTGTAGACGACCCTTCTTGTCATCTTCAGGTTTACGGCCAAACGTATCACAGACCATTCCTGCTTCAGAAATGTGATGGCACAAGTCTTCTCCTCCATTGTAAGTTTATTTTATCCTATTATGGCAAGTGGTTGTGGAGTTATACGCCGTCAAATTTGGGAAGAAAAAGTGCAAAGGCGGGCACTGAAAAGCATGTTAATTTGATCCTCCTTCACCGAGCTTTTTGAAGCTCCCTGATGCTTGCTGTGGCAGGGAAGCATGAAGTCGGTCTATCACATAGGTGCTACGTCACTCCCTAGCTCCTCCCACCATTCCTATGGCAGTAACGCAATAAAAATGTACGCGCAGTTTTGCGTGGGTTGCGCCAATAATGTGTACTTTTTTACGGCCACTGTAGTTAAAGTATTGGAATTTTTCATCAAAATAGAATTAAGCAGAATATAATGCTGATGAAGATGAGGTATTCTCAAAAGTTAGAAAATGAAACATGAACAAAGTGACTAAAAAAAGTGCTGTGAGAGAAAGCTGCAACAAGACTATAGAAGTAGACAGACACCAAGTCTGAGTAGTGTCAGTTCCTTATGCTCTGACTAAACAGACAGCAAAAACTAGTGCATAAAGAAAATGAAGAGCAAAGTTAGGAAAGAGAGATAAATGTAAAAAAGAAAGTGATAAATTAACTATGACAGAACAAGGGTGACTGCCTCAAAATTTTTGCAGGTATATTCAAAAGTATGGGTATGCTAGTAGAAATTGAAATAAATTGTCTGGTGAATAGGTGTTTTTTGTGGAGTTTAGTTTGATGTGACTTTAGTACCTACAGTATTATCATCAAAAATTTTTCAATAAAAGGACCAGATGAGAAATTTTGTGGACACTCGGTGTTCTAAAACAATTTTGAAAGCTGACTTTGAATGAATGCACGTTCATGTGTTTTGTAAAAAGTATTATCATCCATATTGTATGGAAACAAACCATATGTGTTAATGACAAAGGCAAGTGTAGATAGTGAGTTAATGTCTTTATATCTTATATTTAATCAATTGTATTGATAATTTTAGCAAGTTTTGGTTCTGCTTGTTCCTATAATGAGCATGCATGATAAACTTTCTTGTAACCCTCAGGGTTTGTCTTTTCAGTGATGTGGAACAAGGTCAAAACATAACACTTTGCACAAAAATGATTGAAACTTGAATCTCAAAGCAAATTGTTTACCATGGCCGAGCACTTTTCTTGCCGAGCACTTTTCTGAAAACCCATTGATCACAGCACAAGTGTAATAAAGGAACTACCAGTAAAAGTTTTTTTTTTTGGTAATCTGTAACTAAAGTTCTGCATCTATGTCATGTGGATTGTCCAATATCACCTTTAATTTTTATTCTGCAATAGTACCTATTGCACTATTTAAATTGAAAATACTGGTCTAGCATCAAGATTGATGTAGCATGTGTTAGATAAGTCAATATTTTTTCAAAATTTGACAATGCATGCAGATGAGTTTATACTTTCTCTTATTTAAAAAGTTCATTCTGCTGACTCTATTTTTTCTTACAATTTAGAACTACAAAGAAAATTTTTTCTCTGAATTTTTTATTGCATTTACAATTCTAACTTATAGCAATATTTCAAACATTTACTGCAAATGCTATTTTGAACATTATTCCAATTGTCTCTAATAGAACTGTAGAAAATTACTATATTTAACACGTTAAGAGTGGCGGGTTAAACTGAAGTTCAATATCCAGCTCAAATTTAGAGTCAATTGTAGTAAGAAAATTTGAAAATAGCAAACATTGACTGGATCATGCCTTCATTTAACTTTCATTTAGTATTTATGAAAATTGAGTTAGTGACTGCTGGTCGGCCAGCAGTATTATGAAAATCACCTAAATGACCACCGGTGGATCACGCCGCACTTAACGTGTTAAAGTATTACATCTTATTTAAACTGGAACGTTTATTTTTTTTTGGTTAGTGTAAATGGTTCTAGATTTAAAAACTGTAAAGAATTGTATGCAAGCTGATCACAATCCTCTTTAAGTTGCACTTTGCTGAATATCAACAATCTGTTTGTAAATAATCACCAATTCTGCCTTAAATTGGTCAATGTGATTGTGTTTTGCAGATGCCTGTGCCAGAAGTGGGAACGTGGTGGCAATGCGTCAAACACAAGCACTGTGCTGGCGCTCCTCGGGAGCAGTCCCGCACTTGCTTGCACGCTGGCTAATTCTCCTGAGAAGCAGTGAGTGAAACGATTCAGTCACATTAATTTTTATGTGTTTCATTCTTGTTTTGAAAATTCATCAATTCTTGAGCGTGACGCCGCTAAGTTGAGCGCGAGGCCACGAGATTACAGATTACTAAGTTGAGGGTGAGGCCACGAGATTACAGATTTCTAAGTCAAGCGGGAGGCCACGAGGCAGCCATCGAGGTGGGGCGCAGCCATCGAAGTGGGCGCTAGGCCACGAGAGCATTCCTCTGCTCGACAAACGCAAGCCAGCCAGTGTGTCGCAAGTTACCGCCATGTAACACCCATCATATTAGGTTGATAGCAAACTAATGAAGAGAAATAAACAGATAAATAAACGTCCATTGATGAGGAATATTTAGCTCCTGAGTGGTTGACTCGCGACTGCTGGACAGGTCAAGAAAATGACGGAGACGCTGCTCGCTTTCACGCCGTGGCGTGAAAAGTGTCGTACAAAAAAGGGAGACTCGGGCTCACTTTAACTTCCTTGTAGTTACGAAATTTGGATGGAGCTCTCAATGTTTGTCGACATCTATTCTATTATAAATTCGACACAAATAAAAAGTTCAGCAAACTAATATATAACAAAGAATATTTAATACAGCTAAAGAACATTTAATACAGGTATAGAACAAATACATTGAAACCTGAAAAGCATGCGTTTTGTACACACACCAGCAATTTCAATTTCTCCGCTGAGCTCTATGATAAAATGAGGCTGGCATCCCGAATGTTTCATGAGGGCAAAACGGCTCTCAAACTTGCTTTAGCATCGTTCTTGTGTTTTATTTTTTCCTTTCTCTTCGGAGGGGCAACGCATTCCTCACCCTTAACTGGGACAAAAAACGCTCATGTGATCTTTGTGACAATAGATGCAGTTACGACCAAATTTAAATGAATATGCTGAGGTGGAGTGGTTGGCACAACCACAACGAGTATACGCTCCTAAAATTTTCAATCGATCTATTTTAGATCTAGCAGTTCTAAACACCTTGCAATGTTTGTGACATGGGAAGAGTCCCGCGCGTCATCTTTGTCCATACAGACACTAGAGTAACGATATTTTGAGTTGGGGGAGGGCTCTCGGACCCGTGGTTTACATTAATAGCAAAATTGTGCATTGAAGAATTAGCAGAAGATTTTTTAGCATGTAACTTATCTTAACGTTTGATACAAATTTCTTTGCAACGATCTAAGACTTTAAATATATTGTCATTCAACAATATATTTAAATATACATTTTTGCACCATCGTAAGATTGCTTGGCACCTGCAGGAGAATCGATTAGCGTCATGTGTTCTCCGGTCGATTGACGTTTCAGGTACACAAACTTCTCAGTTTCCAAAAAATTATCAAAGTTTGACCTTTTTCATTCCCCTAAGTTGGTAGATGAATTTCAGACAACTTCAGCGTGTTAAGACGTGAAGTTGTTCCAACAGCAGTGCTACCATCTGCTGGAACTGCCTCCACGGGAAGATTACTCTTCAACTGAGTAATACCATCGATGATTTTTTGTTGCGGATGATTGGTGCACCACGGGGCACCAATTTTCTCCACCAGCGCTCAACCACACCGTTAGCCGGATAGCAACACAGGTCCTGTCATGGTTGCTATAACGAAAAATCTTTCTAGGGAAGGCCTAGAAGTAGGCGCGCTCAAAATATAACACCGTAATTTTGATAATATTTGCATCCAAGGAAAAGTAACAATTAGCACTGAACTTATGTACTCGACCAATGCCCACCAATCTCTGCTAAAGATATATAACAAGTTATGGATTTCCAAACACGTGTATCAGCCGTGGAAACAAGCTATAATAATTCCTATCCCAAAACCCGGCAAGGACCACTCTAACCCCATCGACTACAGACCCATCTCGTTAACCAGTTGTCTATGCAAAACATATGAAAAAATGATCAACAAACAATTAATGGAATACCTTGAAAACAATAAACTCTCTAATGTACAATGTGGCTTTAGAAGACATCAAGCAACTATAGACCATCTTGTCCGGCTGGATACGCACATACAACAATCTCTGGCTAATAACAAGTTTGTCATGGCGGTGTTTTTTGACCTAGAGAAGGTCTATGACATGACGTGGCGCTACGGCATAATGAGAGATCTAGCAGACGCTGGTTTGAGGGGCCGATTGCCGATGTTCGTTAAAGAATTCCTCAGTAATCGAACATTCCGAGTTAGAACAGGAGAAGAAATATCCTCACCAAAAGATCTTGCTACAGGAACGCCACAAGAAAGCACCCTCAGTGTCACCCTCTTTGCAATAATAATTAACTCACTGGCCGAAGAATTCCCTAACGAAGTGTTCAGTTCATTGTTTGTGGATGATCTCCTCATCGCATTTGCAGATTCTGACAGAACTAAAGTACAAACAACCCTACTGTCAACCATAGATAAAGTCACTCAATGGGCAATGAAAAACGGATTCAAATTCTCCTCAGCGAAGACTACGGCTATGCAGTTTTATAAAGGGACCGAACCAGCAATCATTCCAACGTTACAACTGGAGGGAAAACCAATACCAACAATGGAAAGCACTAAATTTCTTGGCCTTCACTGGGATAGGAAATTAAACTGGATAACACACATTCATCAGACGAGAGCTAAATGCAGAGAGGATTTGAACCTTATGAAATCTGTATCAGCCTTTACTTGGGGTGCAGACCAGGAAATTTGATTAAGACTATACAGAGTCTTAATCCGTCCAAAAATTGACTATGGGAGCATAGTGAATGGCTCTGCCAGTGCAGCGGCGCTGAAGGAACTGGATGTCGCAAACAAAGCCATGCGCATCAGTACAGGTGATTTTAAAACGACGCCTATTACAAACCTCCACATCATCTGCTATGAACCAACATTAGAGTTGCGTAGAAAGGACTCACTGCTCCGATATTTCTTCAAGCTCAAGTTCCATTTTCTCAATCCAGCATATAGTTGTGTCAATAACGCTGATCTTGAATTGTTTTTCACCAGCCATAAACTCACATCGGAACCAGTCATCCAGAGGATACGCAAAGCTATTAACCAATATAACATTCCGACACAACCAGTTCAACCCTGCTTCACTCCATCATCATTATCATGGACGCTGAAAAGACCTGAAGTGGAAAAAAAGATGGCAAATATGATGACTAAGAAAGAAGAAATAGCCCCATCTATCGTAAAGCACATGCACAGAGACAACTTAATTCGATATCGAAGGCATAAAATCATATACACAGACGGGTCAAAGTCATCAACAGGAGTTGGAGCAGCAGCCGTGATGGGCAGTGTCATCAGAACTGTTTCTCTCCCAGTCGTGGCAAGCGTAATGACTGCTAAACTCCATGCCATCAAACTCGCCCTCAATATTATAAAAGAAACACAGTCTCAGAATTTCGTCATATGCAGTGACTCAATGAGCGCCATACAATCAATCGACAATTTTACAGAAAATAACCAACTGGAGATGCACCATATTATCAAGAACGGGAAAAATATTGCTCTCAGTTGGGTTCCAGCACACGTGGGCATAGCAGAGAATGAGCATGCTGATCTGGCGGCGAGGGAAGCAGCAAGAAGACTGACAGAATTTGTTCTGATTCCTTACAGCGACTGGTTCCCGGTGATTAGGAGAAGGACGTACGAAATATGGAATATGGAGTGGCAACAAGAACGAGGAGACATGAGATCTATAAAAACCAGCCCTGGAAGATGGAAGAAGAGTGACAGCAAATTGACCCGACAGGAAGAGGTTGTCATCAACAGGCTACGACTGAAACATACTGCACTAACGCATAGTTATCTCTATGATCAGGAGGCTCTAGGACAACGACCCATCTGCGGATGGTGTGGAGTAGAGATTCTTACTGTAAAACATATCATCGAGGAATGTACCGCGCTGCAGCAGACAAGAGAGCGAGTTTTCAGATCGAGAGCCAGAGGAAACGTTCATGCAAATGACCTATTATGTGACGGAGGACAAATCAGTTAAGTGCTAGAATTCGTGAAGGAAATAAACGTCTTCGGAAATTTGTAAAGGTGAATGTGACCAAACGTGAAGAGGCTAAATGAAACAGATGTTAACCTGGAGGTTAATTAAAAAGTCGACACTCCTTGGCGTGGGAAATGCGGGAGAGAGATGTTTCGTAATATTGGAACGGATGCTCACAATCCTGGATGAACTAATGGCCGAGCGCACCAAGCTGATATCCTTGACTCTGTTGAGAGGGGGCTCCAGCATGTGTCAGGCGCTCGGCTGAAGTGAGGGTGAGTAGCTGGAACCCCCGCTGGGGAATCCCATCTACTCCTAATATAGTGAAGTTCTTGATAATCCTTCGGTAATACCTGCAGTGCCGATCAAAACTCTATGTCCCGAACTCCTTGGCTCTGAGCAATTAATGGTGTCTCCATGGAACTGCTTTCAAAGGGTCTGTGGTATTCCGAGATTTGACAGGAAGCCGCGCAGTAACGCACTATAACCAGGCGTGATACCGTCTTGGAAGATTATAGATGAGGAAACTGCAAAATGGCCGGGCGCGCTGCGTTGGTACCTCTGGGGGTTTCAGCGTGGGTAAGGCGTCCGGCCATAAATGGGTTGGCAGCTGAAACCCCCTACGGGGTTAGGCTGCCCAGTGCGTTCGAATGTACAAAAGTATGTACGAAGTTCTAATGCGGAGACAATTGAGATCTTGATTTGTAATTAAAATCTTGGTTGTCATATAATGTTGATGTTCTAAAAATTTTGATGCACATCTCTTGTGGGTTGGAAAAAATCTGATGCTTGTTAAATTATGTGAATTTTGGTGCGAAGGACGTTGAGTAACTGACGCGCTAGTAAACCTATATTACTAATGATTTTGTTGATCCAAATGAGCGAATAATAACCTTATGTGGGTGAATGCATGATTATTGGAAGCAGTAATAGAAGGAAAATACTACTGAGAAGTTAAAAGTGTCATTTTGTAACTGTGAGAAGCAACTTTGGTAGAAATACCAAAGCGACAACTAAATAGTCTCCGACTGAAGTTGTCGTTAAGAGTTTATTATTATTATGTACTCGAATAGCCTCGTTGTTCGTGCTAGTAGTTGTTACTTTTTCTTTGGTGAAAATAAGACCAAAATTTCAATGTTTTAGTTTGAGCCGGTCTATTTCTAGGCTTTTCCTAAAAAGATTTTTTGTTGAAAGAAGGTTGCAAGGTCAATTATTAAAGCCCCTCAAATATATTGAAAGCTCTGATGATGTTACTCTAGAAGGGCTTTTTGGTGCTGAGGAAAATGTCCAAGCAAGGAAACAACTGAAAATTAACGAAAATAACTTTCAAAATAGCCTAGACCCTAATTTGCTTCATTTCGGTTCCAGAATCTGGAACAAGCTCCTTATTTTTAATTTATTTGTACTAGCCTAGTGAATACATTTGTAATGATTTACGATTCAGATACCCTACGTCGTGTTTAAATAAACGTTACGAAGAAGGACACGTTTGGCCAACGATCACCTTCGCAAAAGATCCGCCATCAAAAATATATTATCGTCAATATGAGCAG
>JACJUY010004998.1:37523-64433 GCA_014220935.1 Platorchestia sp. MABIK
ATGACTATAAATACGATATAAAGTAATAACAGCGAGGAACGATCATTAAAATGGTGGCTGAACGATGCAATTTGAGTTAGCTGTAATATAAAATGATACCAAATCATACACACGCACGAAAGAACATTATAAGTTAGAAATCGTTTTGACCAGTGCTCTGTTCGCAATCCGCAGTTTTCTCAAGTAGGAGGGTTAACTGGAGTTCCAGGTTGATTTGTAGAGGAAAATAATACGCTTAATGTGGTTGATATCAGAAATTGCATTTCTCATTGGGATATATTTACGATTCCAATGGTAATGCCTCATCGGATAGTAGCGTCAGCATGGCGTGAAAAAAAAGGTGATCTTGTCTCTGACATTATTGACAACGTGAATAAAACTCAAGCCATGGAACCACATTTTAGGTAGCGGCTGCGTTAAAAAATATTGTGTGAACATGAATGTTCGTATGAACGGGTTGAAAATGTGTTATTCTGATGCTGTGCATGATTAATGTTTAACTACAAGGAACCATGGGAGAATCAAGAATAGACCACTTGATACTTTTTGTTGTCAAATTCTATTCTATTCAGGGGTAACAACTATTACGCCGCTTTCACTTCACCGTGTGTTTGTTGCCAACTCGGACTACTTCAAATGAAAGGTTAAGGATACGTATGCTTTATTGGTTGTCACAGTCCACGCTTTGCTCTCAGCAATAACATAAGTGTAAAATTAAGCACCCTACTGTAAGAAAAACATACTTCAGCTGAAAGTTGAAGAACCTGTTTCTACTAATAAGAAAGGTTAATTCAATTTTTTTCAAATGTCTTCTTGGTCCGATATTATAATCTCACCCGTTGTATTGTAGATTCAGTCTATTCTAAATGTTCATTTTATAAAGGATATCTTCTACGACTTGTCAGTAAGTTATTGTAGAAATGTTTTTATTGACACTGAATTATTTTACCTCATTAAAAGCAGGCTTATCATTTAATTTCTTTGTCAAAAAAATTGTTGAAAAAAGTCCCTGACCAAATGGGTCACGTGGAGTTGAGTATTACATCAAAATCTTCTTGATTCTCAGAATTAGTACTGTAGTTGAAGGATTCTGTTAATGCTTGTTCAAAATAGCATGAACTAGATAAACAATGTTTTTTATATTTCCGTTCATCAATTATATTTTAAGCTATATACCCCCTCAGGGGGATACAACTGTTGTATCTATGGGAATTAGCGGTCCCAGGGTGACTATGTGAGGGCCCGAGCTAAGGGTTAGGTAGGCTTCCTTTTTGTTGAAATAAAATAGGTTTTTGTTCTATTACGGACTATCTTTTTTCGGTTCACTGCTGTCCTGTTTTTCAGCTCCTACTACTTTCTTCTTCAGCTTTTTCTTGTTTCATGAACTTCTTTCTTTGCTTACTGTTTCTGTGCACCTTGTGCATAGATTCTGCGTTCCCTCAACTCCATACTAAATGATGCCTTCCTCCTTCCTCTCTTGGAACCTCTTTGTCGTGGTTAAGGGTGGCTAAAATTTTTTTATATAATAAAAATAATAATTTAAGCAATGTAAAGAAGAGTAATTCTATGTATTTTGTGTTAAACATTTGTATTATTTACCAATTGAAATAAGCAATTTATTTCATTTTGGCACATTGAATTGAGAAAATGAGCAATTCTATCTCTAAAACTTTTTCATCTAGTAATTACATTGTGAGAGAATTGTTAAAAGAGAAAAAAGAAAGAAAGAAAAACAGCTCATTTCCCATTAAGAAATAGAGTATCATTGGTTTTTAAAATTATAAATGATAAGACAAACTTGAAAATTTGCTTGCTGCATAAGTTGATGTTTCACGTTTCCACGCAGGTTTTTGGTGTCAGACATTGCTAAGTACGGCATAGCTGACGAGTGGATCGTCTACCACGATGGAGTGGCGTGTCCGTCTTCCGTGGTGATCTGTTCACGCGAGACCGGCTCTCGTACCATCATCCACAGCAACCAAAATTTACCGGAGCTCACAGTGGAGGACTTCAAGAAGATACCCTTGCAAAACTTCAAATGGGTTCACTTCGAAGTGAGTGAATTACTGTCTTTGATCCTTTGTTCTTGATTCGTTAATAGTCAGATAGCTAATCGCCTTTTTTTTTTAATTTCAGTTTTTGTAGAAAAATTCTTAAATTTAGGTAATTTTGCGAGAGTATTTTTCTCTGAGGAGTACCGTGGTAGTGCTTCGACGTCTAATCTCTTCTGCTAGTTCAAGCTTTCCGTAAAAATGATGCAAATCGATATTCAATCGTGCGTGAGCCAATAACCGAGCGCCTAGACTCCACCTCGGAACTTCCTGTGCAGCTCGCTAGAAAAGTAGCTTTACTTATCCGAGCAACAGTGCGAGGCAAAGACTTCTCACTCCTCTCTCACTCTTAAGTACAGCCCTATTCAACAGTCTCAACCTTGGACTTAGAGCTAGCAACTCTCTGCATCACTGTACTATCGCGACGCCAATGGCTCACCCTGGAGCACGGCGAGCCTTCTTTCTCCTTGGCATAGCCGAAAGTAGCTTTTTCCCCGCTCTTCCTCATAACCGTAACTGGATTTTCAAAAGCACAGACATTGCGAGAGCACATAACCTCGTATACCTTCCTGACGGCGTCAATTGCAGGGCCGTACTTCTAGCACTCATACATCAGTACTTCTTACCAGCTCGACGACAGCCTCTCGCTACCTGCACGGTAACGAACGCTCATCTACGGGATCTTCAGGGGGCAACACAGCCGACATAGTCATCACTGTTGAGTTTACTCCCAGCTTGGTCTAGCCAACGATTACGTCAACGCACCCGTACCGCTGTTTCTAAGCATTTAAAATAGTGTATGGTGGATGCCATCAAGGTTTTTGTGGCTCACGTAACTCATAAAAAGCACAATCGATTAGCCTGAAGTGCAGTGCAACTTATATATTCGAACCCAAATAAATCGTACTGATTCATCCGTCCCTTTCCTGCTATTGTCTTGCCGTAGTGCACTAACTCGAACTCAAACCTTGGTAGTCGCGTCGGACGAGCACTATACCATTGATCGAGCCCAGTTTGGTAGGTGAACTATCATTTCTATTTAAGCAATCAAATTTTGCTGCGCTGCTCATCGTAATTGAAGTAAATGGCATTTGGCAGGGACAGAAATATATTTTATTTATTTCGATTTCCTTGAAACATTAGGGATGAGTTAGTACTTTTTCTAGTTGCGTTGGTCATGAAAAAATAGCATTGAATGAGATTTCTTTCCTTCATTTTTCAGGGCCGCAATATCGAGAATGTTCTGAAGATGCAGAAGTTAGTGAGAGAGACGGCACCTTCTCTAACCATGTCGGTGGAGCTGGAGAAAGTGCGTCCTGATATCGAGCAGCTAGGTCACAATGCAGACGTTGTGTTTGTCTCAAAAGAGTTCGCTCAACACCTTGGCTATGGTGACATGCGTTCGGCTGCTACAGGCATTGCCACCAATACTTTCAAGAGGTAAGTCTCTTGTAGTAGCTTATGTAGAAACCAGAGAGGTGTCGAAGATTGCAGTCTTTTTGTGGGATTTGCATGTAGCTTGTATGGGATGCAAGAATGATGCTTCTTTGATTCACGATTTGCGTCGCCTCTGTAACGTGATGGATTCATGTAAAATTTTACTTGTATGATCTACTTGTGTGATTTGTTTAATATGGATCAAATAAATCGTTAGCAAAATTCTCAAATTTACTACAAAAAAAAATATTCTATACAATAAAATACAGACACTTATTTTGCTGTCATGTCCCCTCATGAGGATACAATTATTGAATCTATGGGAATTAGCGTTCCCAGGGGGAAAATGTGTGAGGGCCCGAGCTGAGAGTTAGGTAGGCCTTCTTTTCGTTGAGATAAAATGTTTTTATTATGTTGAGGACCATCTTTTGTTCGATTCCCTGCTGTCCTGTTTTTTAGCACCTACTACTTTCTTCTTCGTTTCAACTTACTGTTTCTATGCCCTTTCTGCACAGATTTCGCGTTCCCTTAATTCCATCCTAAATGGTGCCTTCCTCCTTCCTCTCTTCGATACTCACGAAAATGCACACAGACATGTAAAATTGAATTCCAAACGCATTTGCGTCAATAAAAATTTTTGATTTTGGTAAAAAAAATATTTTTTCGCGATTTTTAGAAAAAATACATATACCTGTGCTAAAAATTTCTCACTCCACAATTTTCAACGTAGAAGGGCGATTTTGGTCTCATTCGACGCGGGACTGTAGGAATACTGTAACGAAGGATTTTTTGAATTTTGGATTAGAAAAAAAATTAAATGTTACACATGTCCGAAAAATGTCTTCCCAGAAAAATCTTAGATTACTTTTTCTAATTTCAGATTGCAACATCCTATTGCACCTAGGGGAACGAAAATGCAAACAGATATATAAAATTGAATTCCGAACACATTTGCTTCTATGAAAAATTTCGACTTTTGCAATAGAAAAAAAAGTAATTGTGCGAACATATATTTAAAAAATAATTTGTTTTACGCAAAACCATACCCCTTTTACAATTTCCAACGTAGAAGCATGATTTTGGTCTCATTCGATGCGGTTTGACGGTGGAAACAGCATGGCGAAGTGAAATTCTATTTGAATTTTAAATTAAATTTTTATTAGGAAAAAATTTGATTTTTAATTTTTTTTATTTTTACATGTTGGACACATGTAACAATAACTTTTTCTAGTTCGAAATGCAAAAAAATCCTTCGTTACGAGGTTTCTACAGTCCTTTCGCGTCGAATGAGACCCAAGCCACGCTTCTACGTTGAAAATTGTAGAGTGAGAAAAGTTATGCGCTAGTATATTAATTTTTTTATAATCACGCAATAAATTATTTTCGTGAAAATCGAAATTTTTTGTAGAAGCAAATGTGTTTGGAATTCAATTTTATATATCTGTAAGCATTTTCGTTAACCCAGTTGCAATAGAAATGGGAAAAAATAAATTTGTAAAATTTGGTCCATAGGTAAAGTCCAGGGTAGAAGGTTCCCTTAGACTAACCTATAATCTAATCTTTTGCTGTCATGTAGGTCAAATTAATGTTAAAAAATAGAATGAATTACAACTTGAAGCACTCGATGTAATTTGACGAATTCATAAATAAAGTCTTGAAAGTTGTTTAAACTTCTGTATTAGATCATAATGTACAGTGTTGGTCGCATGTCAGTGACATTTCTTTTCAAGGATATTCCTGTAACGATTGCTACACCCATTCAATTATAGTTTTTTTAGGAAGTTGTTTAACACGTTCGCCGCCTTTGGACGCACATGTGCGTCCAGCGGTCTCATGTTAAGTAAGGTTGTAAGTAGGAGAGTTTAGAAAACGACTTCACTGCTCGAAGAAAAATTGTATCTCTTCTAAGAAGTGTGAAAATGTAATAGCATGATAGCATTTTACCTCGCATGCTTAAATCGCTTCTAAAAATGTTGAAATGAATAAAATGCTGTTCATTCACACTGATACGTAAATAAGCAATTTACGTAGTGGTAAGTCGGCAGTGAACGTGTTAAGATAAAATGGACTATTTAATTGTCTGAATTTGTGATAGTTCGAATTGAAAGCTTTATTGCATTTAGCGCTCGAAGGCACGCAAATTCATGGGGACAAGCGTTAAAGTGAGCGTTTCCAGGTTATACGGATATTGAAATTTGAATTTATACATATTTGAGCAGGAAAGATTAAAATAAGAAATTATAAGTATTACATTAGTTAGTTAAAGATTTCCTCGCAACATCAAAGGTGATATCAAGAGAGCAAAGAGAAAGGATCATTTAGCATGACTTGTAGAACACGGAGAATCGATGCACAAGGTTCCCTCGCAGAATACCTCATAGAAACAGTATCTTCCCTGGAGCGCCAGTCCCCATAGCACAAGAAAGAGAAACCTCATTAACTTGAACATATTGCCTACCATAGGCCTCCTGAGGAATTAAAATGAGAGAAGAATTAGTGTTAATTTCAAAACCTATTTAATTTCTACTTGTGTAGTTGATACTAAGAATGAACACCTTTACACTTGCTTTCATTTCATGAGATGGGAATTTTGTTTTTATCGTTCGTATAGTGTTAAGTATATTTATAAGAAATAAAATCCGAGTTTTAGATATTTTGGTAATAATCTTTCTAGCAAAGTTCAGAGTGAAAGTCTAACTTGAAAAATACTGCTGTTAAATGTTGAAATATTCAATTAATATTGTCACAATTTTATTACTGGTAAACAGAGTTCAGTCCAAAATTTGTGGATAAAAAAGCCAGAAGTACTCGTATTATGCTTCTGGGCAGTACTCTCCAAATTTTTCACAATCGTGCACTAGTAACAACAGAACTGTCAATCATGTATTAGAATGGCCAAGGATACGTGGGAAAATTCATAACTTAGTAAAGCTTGAAAGACTGAAATAGCAACACTTTTTCTTGCTATTTCGGGTATCTATAGGAATTAACACTCCTAGGGGGAAAATGTGTTGGGGCCCGAGCTGAGAGTTAGGTAAGCGTTCTTTTTGTTGAAATAAAATGTTTTTTTTTTATGTTAAGAACCACCTTTTTTCGGTTCACTGCTGTCCTGTTTTTCATCACTTACTACTTTCTTCTTCAACTTTTATCTTATTTTGTGAACGTCTTTCTTTATTTACTGTTTCTATGCTCCTTCTTCATAGATTCCGCATTCCCTTATCTCCTAGTAAACGTAAGGCCTTCCTCTTTCCTCCATTCAATACGCTCTTTTTTGTAGTGGTTAGGAAGGCTTAAATTAACATGTTATCTAATCTTGCCATTTTCCATAACCTAGGGCAAAGTAAATTGAATTTCCTGGCGACAGATTTTACATCTAATTGTGATGCGTAATGTAGGCATGTTGTGCAGTAAAAAAATTTTTCTCGTGTTATTGTGCGAGGGTTACGCTTGCATTGGAGCTGAACTGTGAGGTATTAGTGCGAGGTAATTCTATGCAATGGAGATATTTCTATTCAATATTAATTTACGATCGTTTTGGCTAGTGACACTTTTATTCCAAAATTGGATCAGCCACAAACCTATTTTCACAGTATTTTATTGCTTAGAAATCATACTCACTCTTAGGTTATGCTGAGATTTTCTTTCGTAACGTAAAATTAGTCGTCTATTGACAATGAATTCATCTAGGTTGCAGCATTAGACAAAGTAATATTTTTTTAAATGTTTTAATTCGTAGGGTAAAACAAAGATTAATCCTCTCTCATGTTCGCGTAGTGTATTAAATACATTTATTCCTTAATCATACATTTCCATTTATACATAAATTTATTCTTTATTCATCATACATTTATTCCTTAATCATCTTAGCGTGCTTATGTTATATTAAATAATCATTCTTCAAGTGAAAACAATGTGGTTTGATTCTAAAATTTATGCCAACAACGTAAAAGTCAGAGCAGCTTTGACGCTTTAGAGACCACACGGTTTTTATTTAGGCCACTTCATTAACCGTATTAGGTTAATTTAGGTCACCGCATTAACTCCGTTGATTTAGGTAGAATTTTGGCGAAAAAGTTGGATTCCCATCACCTTCATTTAACACTCCGTATTCCTGTTCATTCGGTTTGCAGTTGCGCAAAGGTGATCGTACCGTGGGGGGAGGAAGGCGCCTGCGGCTTCAGCAGCGAGACCGGAGCCGTGAGCAGCAGCGCTTTCGTGCCTGAAGGCGGCGTGAAGAGCTCCCTGGGTGCCGGGGACACTTTCATAGCTGCCGCCGTGCACGCGCTTGCCAGAGGCCGCTCACTAGAGGACACAGTCACGTTCGGGTGTCGAGTAGCTGGGCTCAAAGTCGGCTTGGGTAACTACGACACTTTAAGAAGTTCTATTGAAACCTTAGATTGGGTGAAAGATTTTTTATTGGAAACCCTTAAAATTTGATGAAGAATGTCAAAAGACGAACAACAAAACAAGTGGAAAATGATTAATTGGCCTTCTGAAGTGGGGAAGGGTGTTTAGTGAAGATTTTTAAGTGAATACGTTCAGTGACAAAAACAAACTAATATTAGGAAGAAAATTTTTATTGATGCTTCCTAAATTGGGTAAAAAAGATTCAATGAGAAACGTAGGATAAGGTAGAAAATGTTATATGTGAACCCTTAGATTGGGTTAAAAATAGAATACATTAAATTCTGTCAGCAATATTCTACAGGCGACCCAATATCAAGTATTTTATGACCAGAATAATATTTATTTTGTGCTATTTACATGTTAATAGTTGTGGGTGTTTGTTATGTTATTATATAAAGCATATAAAGGCTGTGTTGGATTTATTTTTATTTGCGCCGTATTTTCTATACCCGTTAACATATTGTTTTAATACCCTAAATATTATAAAAATACAAATATTAATTGGTCTTTGTTTTTAAAACTCTGTGCAATGGTGGGATTTTCTATCACAGTCAACATGATGCCAGAATAAGGGAAAGTATCACGTTTTCACTGCAGTTCTTACTTTGTTCTTCGTTCCAGCTTTAGGCACTTTGAAGCTGCAGGGCAAGCCGTATACCACGATGGCAGAAGCAGTGATGTACCTGTAGTAGAAATAGTTATTACCAATAATTCAGTTTTAATTTGGAAGTGCTCAACTTTAGCTGAAAACTTACCAGACAAAGGGTAGTGGTAACGTCATTAAGTGCTACTTTGCAATCACCTGGAACTGCAGTCGGTAGCAATATACAAGAAATATTCTTTATGAATAGTTCTTTTGCCCAAGGTGGATGTTACTAACGCCTATTAAGCCATAACACTGAACTACCAGCGAACCTGACAAGATTATTGAAATTCAGATTGTCAGATAACAGCCCATCTGGACAGGCGAACAAGCAGACCACTGCCAGTGATTCGTCACAGTTCACTCGTTCTGCTCCAGGCTCACCATCTCGTATGACTTTTGGTGCAGACGATTGTCTCGGAGCCCAGAGCAGTGTTGAAGACTATTCTTACTGAGACCAGTTAGTACAAATCCTGTCGAAAAAGAAAAAAAAGCTTCGTCGGGCTTCTGTCGCCCGAAGCCCGACGAAGAAAGGAACGATGTTCGTGAGTGCCCTTTACACTAATTCCTTCTATCACGTGAGGTGCACGAAAATATCGGAAGGCAAGCGTCTAAAAGCAACCTACAGTTTGGCATATTGATGAATTTCACGGAAAGACTGAAAAACCTTAAGATCTGAAATTCGTGTCTGTTCAGGTAGCCAATGAAGCTTCTAGGGAGGTTCTAAGATCAAGGACTAGAGGAAAAGCACACTTGTAGCCTACCGGGTTCGTTCTCTGGATCGTGTTGTCACATCCTAAAGTATGGATGCTGAAATGAAAAACTTTCCCACACCAGTATATATGCTCTCAATGCTTGTGCAGCGTGCAGCTGATCCGTAGAGTTAGAGGCCAGAGAGGTAAAGATCTACAGAAGTCTAGACGAACGTCGAAGAAAAGAAAAAACAGTTTTTCTTAGGGAAATGCCCTAGCCAATAAAAGTAATGTATTTTGCAGTGGATTGGTAGTAAAGAAGTCAGTCTTTCTTACCACAACAAAGATGTTCAAAGAGAGGAAGGATGAAGGCACTATTTAGTATGGAGTTAAGGATAAGCGGAATCGATGAAAAATGTGTGTCCTCACAACCGCGCATAGAAATGGTTAGTTTACGGAACAAGATAAAAGTCTAAAAAAGGAGGTGCTGAAAAACAGGACAGCAGTGAACCAAAGTTAAAGATGGTCCGTAACGAAGCAAAAAGCCTTTTTGATTTCAGCGAAAGGATGGCCAACCTAACTCTCAGCGTGAGACAACACATTTTCCCCCGCGAGCGCTAATTTCCACAGATTAAAAATTTATATCCCTCTGAAGAGCTTTGCAGTTGTCGCCCTTATAAGGGCGATTAGAGCAGTTTAGTTCATCAGCTTTAGCTAAGCTCCGAGTCTCCACGAAATAATGCTTGGAAATATAAAACCTACGCCACCAGGGAGTTATCACCCGAGTCATTCATCCCTCATGAAAATTCGGTGTCGAGTATCATTCTGGTACTTGGCATTGCCGAAAGACGGGTTTCCCAATCAATACCGTGCAGTAGGCAAAGGCGATGCGCCTGCGCGTTAGATCACAGTTGTCCATAATATGTAATCTCTACCTCCTTCCACTGATCCCATTAAGAATTCTGATCTTGTGAACTTATATATCGACCAGCGCTACTACTGGGCGATTGTAACGGACCGGATATAGCTGGGAGAAGCACCTCTATAGACCAGCGAGGAACAATCATTAACGTGTTATTTACCAATTTAGATTTACCAGCCCGTTTATATGTGCAGACGCGCTTGTTATCAGCTGTAGACCTTAGTCTAAATCAAGTCTCACATATGCACTGGAGAGTGCACAGTGATGTGTGCGGCAGCGACTACTTCCCTGAAGAGGTCACTACTGCTTATGCCCGATCCAACATCAAAAATACGTTTGAAACTTTCCTCGCGTGATGCAATTTTCTTTTTATGTAATAGGTTCTCATTCATCTACTGGAAACTAAGATTTACGATTTACGACTGCACCGTTGTCTGAAAAAGTCTGCACTACCTCATCGGAGTTACCCAACGGACGTACTGAGAAGAGAGAACAGTCCTGAAGTGCATTTCGTAGTTTAATGCCTTCAAACACGCATATTGTTGAAAAACTATAACTACACAGCTTTTCTAACTGAACATATAAATCAAAACCAGTGATAAATCCCTGGATATTTTTCAGAATTTATTGAAGAATAAAACTAGTATTAGATCATTCAGGAAAACTGCCTTCATTCAAAGGAAGCAGTAATATTGCTGCTACTTGCGAACAAACGTAATTCGCTCGTACGGCGCGAGACTAGCGTAAGGGATTAGTTGTTAGTTTAAGCCTCATTAACAAAAAACAAAAAAAAAAGCGTTCCAAAGAGAGGAAGGCATCATCAAGTAGGGAACGGAAACGTAGGGTAGGGAAGTAGGGAACAAGATGAGGGAACGCGGAATCAATGCAGAAGGAGATAGAAACATTAAGTTGAGAAGAAGTTTATGAAACAAGATAAAAGTTGAAGAAGAAAGTAGTAAGTGCTGAAAAACAGGGCAGCAGTTAACCGAAAAAAACTGGTTCTTGACATAAAAAAATTTTTATTTCAACAAAAACAAGGCCTACCTAATTCTCAGCTCGTTCTCACACACATTTTCCTCCTGGGGGTGCTAATTCACATAGATACAATAGTTTTATCCCCCTGAGGGAAGAGACTTGTGTAATGGGCGCGGCGTTAATGAATTAATTTTTTACTTCTACTATACCCTGCACAGACGCAGAAATAAATCTGAAGTCAAAGTTAACGTTCGACACTTCAAATCTATCTCTCCAAGCATAAAGGCCTCACATGATTGCATTTTTGGTCTTGTTTCAGAATCTTTACTTCAAATTAAACTATTCTACATATTTTGATCAATGCAGAATCTCCACTGGAGTAAAGGAACTCCTTATGTGAGCGACCTCAGATCTTACAACATTCAGGACCAAAAGAAAGCAAATATCCTCATAAGCGCATCTGAAGCAAAAGCTCACCTGTTACACATGGGCCTGGAGGCAGCGACTATGGAGGGCAGATCGAGCGGCCGGCTGCAGTCTCCGTTCCTGACAGCGGACATGCGCTCGACCATGGCGCCCGTTAGCAGGTCAGTGTCTTTGTCCGTCACTTCCCACAGCATCCCCACCACACACGGGCTGGTTGTGAGTACATAAGAGAATTTCTATTTAGCAACTTCCACTCTTGGTACTCTCAACCTTCAATTTTGCTATCCTTTAACTCTCGAACTATCGACTAACACACGTCATTACTATTTTGCAGTGAAAACTACCATTGAAGTTGGGCCTTAACTATTTAGTTCATAAGTCTGGATAAAACCTCGCATTTACATAAAATGAATGAAACCTTTCACCTAATGAATAAACGTCGGCGTGCCCAGTGGAATAAAATTAAAACGCCTCATTTCCATCCTATTTTTGCTCCCCTCGGCAAAATGGATTCAGTTGGCATTGACCAGTTTTATTAATGGCCCAAACAGTTTCTCACAGACACAACTCGTTATCCATTCTTTCAGTGAGACATATTACATAGAGAACGTCGGGATGAAAGTTCCAAGAAAATCTTCGCATTCAGCAAACTTAACTAGTCCCCAGATAGGCGATCGTGGGATTTTTGGCACAGCTACCCGATCACTGCAGATTTATTGATCTCCCACAAGTGGAAAAACAAGAAAGTGGAGAACTCCAATAGAGACAGTGGGCATCTAGAACTGAAAGGTTAGAAAATGAAAGGAAATTTTGTCTTCACCTTGATCCCTAACAGTGAAGTCAACAGTTCAGAGAAATCTTTTACTTGCAGAAATTCGAACTAAATTTTAGCTCTTGTACCCCGAGATTACAGGCAGGGCGGTAACGCGTACAGTCTCTGAACTCTACTGATCTGCTATTGTGCTAGAATACCAGTGTTGGTTATCTAAACATTTACAAATTAAAGAAATTCGTTGAAAAAATACTCAATTACGAATTAGACATTAGCGCCTTTCATGAACTTTAGGGACACACTCGTACAACAAACCGGGGTCTTTTATTACTCAACGAGAAAAGAAGAAATGGAAACTTCGAAACTAAAAGTAGCAGAGACTCAAACAAGTATGGTAGATTCGACGCTGGGAATGAAACTTCTCAAGCTTGAAAACAAAAACAACTTACTGGCACAAGTCAAGACTAACTATATTATAAGATTTTTCTGTATTCCACCTTGAATTAATTTTTTTTTAAATTAGAATGTCCGTGTAGTCGATCACCGAGCTTAACGAAATCATCTGATGTAAAAACAACAGCGAATTAAAAGATACAGTTATAAACTTGAACTTAACCGACGTGAAAGCTACACCTGATGTGATTGGATTTTTATAAGCTGGCGAAATGACATTCAAGAAGAGGGAAAATTCAACCCATGAAAAGAATCTAAAAACAAGTGAAACAGCACATGCAACATGACGCTTGGGAAGACTTGAAGTACTTCACCACCCCTAAAGACACCTTAAATGCAAAGCCCGCTTGTGAAACTTTAGAATAGTTTCCTTGACTGAAATAGCAGCATTGTATCCTCTATACATATAGCTATACACGATAGTCGTATCCCCTTGAAGGGTTTAGCCCAGTACAATAATTTCCTTAGAACGGTGCACTAAATTCCCTTAAGATGGTAGATCACCAAAACCTGCATTTAAGTACTAATTTCCCGTTCTAAAATGTCCATGGAAATTACCAGCTGGCGAGCAAATAATTGAGCAGGACACCCCAAGGGTCAGGAATGAAGCCCCTGGGTTGGAGCTTGACGCTGCTGCAGCCGTAGAGCATCACACACGCGTGGCACAGCACCTCCTCCACCAGATCGCCAGGCAGGTACTGACTCCCTGAGCCGTGGCCGACGTATCTGGGGGAGTCGCATGGCTGGAACTTGGCATTCTTGATTCGAATTATTGCTAAGTAGGCTAGGAGTACAATGCGAGGGTTACAACCAGTGTTGCTTTCGAGGAAATATTTTATCGCAAAAAATTTAAGCTGGTTCCGAGAAGTCGTAGGTACTCAATTTTATATAAGCTTCGCAAAAACATTTTGTCACCATTGCAACCATACATTGCTAGTAAAATATTGAAGCGTTTAAGCTCGAATTTGAGCAAAGTAGTAAATAAAAAATTTGAGTACACTGTACATAGTTGCAAACGTTGAACAACAAATTCGCATCAAATTTGACAATTCTCTGAAGTAAAGAACCACCCCCAAAGCACAGGCATTACTTTTGTACCGTCCCTTATGTCTGGTTTGTGAAAACACAAGCAACTTTCTCTCTACTGGAGAGATCGACACACAAAATGAGGAGACCTGAAACTTTCCCGGGAAATGAGCTTGACATCAATCTCTCAAAGGAACCAAAACACAAGAGCACGAATTCGCCCCCTTACGCTGCCTCTTAGCCGTTGGTCACGGTGAAGCTTTGAGTCTAGAAAAGTTGTAGCCAACGAAGTATGTGATCATTAGTCAAAAAAATAGAACTCAAAACAACGTTGATAACTCAAAACAAAGTGACGTTTTGAGTTATTCAAATTGTCTGTTAATATGTATAAATTTTATACATTGTCCAATAATATGTGAAATGCTTGAAAACTTTTCCCGAAAAATATGGCAAACCCACAATAAAAATTTAAAAGTTCAAACTGCAATTCTAATAATGAAAACCTGCACTTATTGTATCAACTTTATTTAGACCGGCAGTTACAGCCTTCCACTCAATGTTAAGTTTTTGATACAACAGCGCTTTAGGACAATATTCTTCATGCCCACGAGCAATGAAAATTCAGCAAAATTGCCTTGAATCGATCGCGCATTAATAAGCATCGTATGAATTCAAGACGTATTACGTTCACATGACAAGTCATGAAACTCACACAGCATGAACTCATGTATTCAAGGTTCAAGTATATTTTCAGCAATGCAATCTTTGTTCGCCAAGTAATTACATTTGTGTACTTGTTTTTTATTTTATCTCATCTTATTAATACGAGTGTATTGCTGTTCAACGAGAGTAACCTCTATTGTCAAAATTTAAATTTCAACCTGGCTTCGATTGCGCTAGACTATTTAAAATAAAATTTTTAGGCAGCTAAAAAAGAGTTAAGAAGACACCGACGGCATGGGACTTAGCTAGAATGGGCCAATCAGCACATTTCTGGTGTCCTATTCCATGAGAAATAAAGCTGGGAGAAAAAGGTGAGTGTCGTACACAAACGCATCAGCGGAGGAGAGCGCCTCCTTGAACTGGTCGTGTGAAGGCTTCTCTGCACACACGCCAGGCCAGTTGGTGGCCTCGAAGGCAGCAGCGAGGCGTTGCTGCGTGCGCGGCAAGTTGCTCTCAGGGTCCAGTACATAAAAGCCGTTGGCGCAGTCTATGTCCTCTATTACCACACTGCTCTTCCCAGGGCCGCTGTTACTCTGATAAGCCACAATAGAATTTTTGAATATGGACAAATTTGTACTAGGATTTTGATTTCACAACGATAAAAAATTTTCAGATCATATCGATAGTCAATTCTAGAGCAATACTACTGCAATCTCATAATGCCGATACCTAAACTCATTGAGGGATTTTTCTTAGATATATTATGATAAGTTAAATGCAAAATTAGCATTGTATCTATCGTTTGGAAAGGTTTCTACTGAATGAAAGTGATCGTAAATCCAGCTGAGAATAAATCATAGAGGACAACAGATCTGCCAAGTTTTGCTGTATCGGCAGGCAAAACTGGCCTTCGTATTCCGAGCAGAAAAGAAGAAATAGAAGCAGTGACACATGACAACCAAAGGCGCACAGCTTTAGGAATTAACGCCGCAATAAAACATGAAAGGGAATCAATAAAAGGAGCGGAATAAAAGGGAACAAAAGTCAAATAACGTCACACAACACAAACTCCTCCTGCACGTACAGCTGAATCAGCCGTTAGCAGCTATTTATACTACCATGAACATGGAGTCTCCTATGCACTTTGGTGCAGATAAACAATCAGCAAGCCCCTGCAAACAGAGTTTAGGCATCTCACATTTTCTTAGAAGAGCGCTAGCTCAAGATACACACACTGAAGAGCAACCCCTTTCAATGGACTTATTCTAGGAGATTTAAGGGCCAATTCGATCAATTTTTGACACTACAAGAAATAAGAAATCAGGGAACATTGCCACACAATACAGCAAACTTTAATTCCATTTCGATAATACACAATACTGCCAACCATTACAATAAAATACTGAGAACCAGGCAACCCTGCGAAAACCCAGCATTGAAATGACTTTGACTCACAGGCGATTTTACTAGCGTAGTTGCTAGATAGACTCGAGAAGAATGTGGTGCTTAAGCATTTCTGGCCACAAATAATATGCAGAGCAGAATCTTCCCATGAAATGTAGCATGCCGCTCAGCTCATGAAGGAGGGAAAATGAACTCACACGTTGAACAGATATAACCAGAGACTAAAATTACCTCGGCTTGGACAGGCAATGTTTTTTATACACTGTCTTTGGATACTTTAACAGACCACAACTTCGAGAACGTGGATCCAAATACAGGTAACTGAACGTTGCGTTTTAGTTGCATAATAGAGGGTACACATCTTGCAAACCCAACTTATGAATACAAAAATAAATATCCATGCTTAAATATCCGCACATTTTCGTTTTATTTACTGCACTCAAAACCAACAAAACGAATGGCGCATCAAACTATTATTTGGAAAAACGAGCTACAGAAGAATGAAACGATTATTAGCTGGCATCCACCAGAACAATCAACACGAGAAACGTAAAGAACATATCTACGTTACGACCCATAATAAGCAACGTGACGTGCATAGTTCCGACAATCAAATTCACACTAGTGCTAAACAGCACTGAGCAGTAAAATGAGCTGACCGTATAGAGTGCGTGCAGGCTGAGCAGGCTGGGCATGCGCGTGACGGGCTGCTCCTGCATGCAGCTCATCGACTCCCACGGCAGCGACACTATAGTCTGCATCCGCAAAATCATAATTGAATTAATTGTTATAGATGTGTATAAAATTCTTACCTTACACCTCCTTCATGAAAACTACATTAAAGATATATTATAAACATCTCAAAAGAGCTTTTCCACACAAAGACAATACTAGTTTTTGAGATTACATCATTACCTAGATGTACTCATTTCTGGATATAGACTTCAGAGATGAACAAAGAGTAGCAGTCATGGCCAGAACGACCCACTGAACAGATGTTCTGATCTCTTAATGTACAGTCACGAAACGTTTATCTAAAGCTTTTTGAATAAATTTTTTCTTAAATAGCATTACTTTCAAGAAACTTGGGCCTTTCTCATCCTGAACGCTCTCACTTACTCCTACGCGTGATATTAATATTTCAATATTACCATGGAAAATTTTGTTCAAGGGAATCCAGAGAAGTAGTATGCATTCTTGGTTCACTACACAACACAGCACCTCAGGCCACTACGACACACCAGAAGTGAGAGCCACGTCACAAGGCCTCACCTTGTCAAGCAGCAGCACCAGCGGCCCCCTGGGGGCGGTGCGGGCCTCCTTGAAGCAGGCATCGTGGTCTTGCAGCGCCTCACACAGCCTCTGCACGGTACTACTGCGCACGCTCTGCTGCAGCACTGCTCCCACTGCAGTTCTGATCAACAGGATGCGTTCGTCACGATTTCCAAATTGTTTCGTTTTTTCAATACTAGCGCATACATTGCTTTTTCTTAAATTGATCACATGTGAGAGTTTTGAGCCCCAAAAAAAGCCTACCAAACAACTCTGGCACATGCTTAGTTGTGGCAAGTTACACACTCAGGTTTCGTTCATAATTTTTTTACAGAGAATTGAAGCGCCAATGAATCTGCTAAGTCTTCACAGATTTTTTCTATATCAAAAGGAGTTATACATTACGGCAGCAACAGTTTTGTACTCATCAGAAGGGAGAATGTCATTGAATACCACACCATTTGCATTCCATTCATTAAAATTTTCTACAATTAGCGCAGGGAAATGGCATGATAAACCAAACTATTGATAGTTTTTATTTGACCTATGAAGAACTATGGAAGTGGGAAAGAAAAACTTGTTAACAGAAACTTGACACATGTATTTGAATAGAAGGGAAATCGGATTCTTTGTCTTAACACGTTCCCCGCGTTTCTATTGCTGTTAAAGGTTGGTTTGGTCAAGTTGGAAGTTGCGGAATAGAGAAATCGATTTTCCAGCTTGGATAAATTTCAATTCTTCCTAATGAATATGAAAAATACAATTGCACGGTAACATTTCACCTCGTTTGATAACAGTTATTAAAAAAAATGTCACAAAACAGATAAAAAGTCATGCTTTTATACCAGTACGTAAATGGGCAATTTGCCTGTTGGCACACATGTGGCCCAATACGCGGGGAACGTGTTCAATGTTGGTTCAAATACCATCAAGCTAGGGCCAGTTGATAGTGGGTTTGATTTAAATAGCTCTGGGTTCTGTATAAAAAATCTTCAAAAAGTAAAAAGCGACGCTACACGAACGCTACTTGGCTGTGTGTGGATCGAGGTAGGGGCATATGCTGTTAAGCAGTACAAAAAAATTTTGAGAATTTCTTACATTTTAAAATTGTTTTTAATTCGTAAGTTAGCTAGAGACTTCCCAGCCCCCACGGAGGCAATATCAAGAGAACAAAGAGAAAGAACCATTTCTTATGGACTGTAAAAAAAAATGAGAATCGATGCACAAGGTGTGTTACAACACAGAATACCCTATGCATAGAAGCAGCAACTTGGGAAAGAAAAGAAATAAAAAAAATCACAGTAAAGAGAGTATGAAAACTGAAAGAAAATAAAAAAGTGACAGTAAAGAAAGTATGAAAACTGAAAGAAGGAAAGTGGACACGGAAAATATGAGTCCCAAAGGCCTATCTATGGGGCTACGGTGACCTAACAGTATCCTCCCTAGGGGCCCCAGTTCCTTTAGCATTAGACAAACCTTGTTAACCCAGACCTATTACCTATGCAATGCCCCCTAAGGGGGTCTATAATAAAAAATGCATTTTTCAATAATAAGCAAATTTTAATAGCAGATGATACTCGACTAGAATTTGAAACTGCACATCAAAAGCAGGGAGCGTTCGTTGCTACCTAAGATGGAAGGGGAAGGCGCGGTGCTGGTCGAGCTTTGTCTTCTGCGGGAGGTCGTCGTAAGCGCTCAGCTGCACGGACGGGCAGCTCACCGCCAACTGCACGGCGTGGTACTTGCATTGAACGACTTGATGTGATAGCGTGATATATACTCATACTCAGTGATGGCATGATGTATACTCAGTGATGGTATGATGTATACTCAGTGATGGTATGATGTATACTCAGTGATGGTATGATGTATACTCAGTGATGGTATGATGTATACTCAGTGATGGCATGATGTATACTCAGTGATGGCATGATGTATACTCAGTGATGGTATGATGTATACTCAGTGATGGCATGATGTACACTCAGTGAAGGCATGATGTATACTCAGTGATGGCATGATGTATACTCAGTGATGGCATGATGTACACTCAGTGAAGGCATGATGTACGCTCAGTGATGGCATGATGTATACTCAGTGATGGCATGATGTATACTCAGTGAAGGCATGATGTATACTCAGTGATGGCATGATGTATACTCAGTGATGGCATGATGAATACTCAATGATAGCATGATGTATACTCAATCATCTAATCCCAGCTTTGATGGATGAGTTTTTTCAGTTGAGTTAGTTTAAACCACCCTAATCAAAACAAAGGTGTTCCAGAAAGCGAAAGCGTGAAAAATAAGTTGACAAAATATGATAAAATTGAAAAAGAAAGTAATAGACCCTTAAAAAAAAGGACAACAGTGAGCCAAAAAATATGGGCTGTACCAAGCAAAATCCCATTTAATTTCAACAAAAGGAAGGCCTACCTAACATTCAGCTCAGGACCTTAAATCGTACTTCTAGGAGCACTAATGCCCATAGATTCCTCGCTCTAGAATATCTTGAACTAAAAATAAAAACATTAAAATCTTCAACATAGTTTGAAGTTGGAGCAAGTGTCCAACACTAGAGTAAATTCTCACATTGTGCCACAACGATAACTTGTCCAACATGAGCATGAAAGATTGTGAAAAATGAACTTATTATTTTTAGAACCCTTAAATACTTTATTTGCAATATTGTTTGACTCTTTTTGTTCATGTCCGATTATGCGAAAAAAAAACTTATTTAATTGAGAATACAGTTATGTAAGAGGTTATGAATTCTACAACTGAGATTGCACACAAAGTAACAAACAAGAGACAGGGCAGTAACCATGAGCTTGTAGCGCTGGTGCTGCGCCAGCGCAATGCCCGCAGTGATGGCAGCGACGTCAACAGCATCGAGCACCTGCGACTGGAGGGAGAAGGGCAGGGCGCCCGCCAGCAGGCAGCGCCACACGCCCAGCCAGGAGCACTCCAGGCCCCGCACCACGCCCTGCAACGCGCGCTACAGTCATCGGCAGCTCGCGCTGTGCCTACTGTGGTCTTTTGATTGCGCATGTGAATGCATGTGATTGCGCATATGAACGCATGTGATTACGCATTTGAATGCATGTGATTAAGTAGTACGCATTAGAATACTCGGAAATTATGTTCATGTTATTGCAGTGAAGGAGTTGGTGGTGTTGGCACATGGTTATACCTACACAATTGAAACAGTTTCCTGAGGTTACTTTCATGTTACTGAGATGATGGGACAAAGGACATATGTACTTAAGTGAAAAATATGAATGAACGAAGTAATGAAACAAAAACAGAAGAAAACACTCGTAAATAAAAACGTTTATAACTTGTAAAGGCAAAAATTTGGTAATCTAAAGTTGTTTCTTACACTAAAACAAATTGCATTTTATCATTACATAAATATACTTCTGTAAAATACTCAGTACACCAAAATGAATAACCTTTGTATAATATGGCTTTCTATCTCTACATCAACACATTTTTTGACCAGTACATGACTTTGATTAAATTACGTTCTAAATATACTCGGAACTAAAACAAATCAATGTGAAACTCGGAAAATAAACTTCCAACACGTGTTGAGACAGCATCTGATTTAGAACGGAACTACTCTCCGATTCAGCAGAATTAATACAACAGAATGCTGTACTAGCACACCATGGAATGCGTATTCTTACACACTAAGCTCAAACTATACAAGAGGTAGGATAGCTAGGTGAGCTTTTTACCCGGCCAAAAACCACCACAGTTGGCTTTTATTAAGCCAAAATTTAACCAAATATGATAACCATAAACAGAAAAATACCAATCTTGCTACCCTAGCTTGATTGAATAAAGCAAGGTCCGGCACTATAAGGGCATGCAGCACAGACACCTCCCTCACCCGTAGCCTCATGTCGAGCTGCTCCCTCATGGAGGAATACTTGGAGGCGTCATCAGCATAGGCCTTGTTGAGCACCCTGTTCTGCTCCTTGATGCGCTCCATCTCCTGCAGCAGCATGTCGTCGCACTGCTCTAGTGTCTGCATATATCCAAGAAATTTTACGTGATAACATATTGAATTACTTGTATCAATCTAACACTGCAACATTTTTCAGTGTTTGACCAAAATCACATGATGACATAATGAATACTTTTACTTCATGGAAACTATCATAAATGATTCACTTTGGAGTGAAGTGTTAATGAGAAGAACATTTCTGGTTAACTCATGTTTAATGTGTAATTTGAAAGATAAACTAATTTAGAGTAAGTAGTAGATTAAGAGAAATAACTTCCATATTATACATTTTTGGGGCCATGATGCTTCTATGAGATCTTTTCTTCCATAACAAACTACTAGGAGAGCAAACAAAGTTACAGTTATACCACGTGACCCATAGTTTTAACGACTGAAAACTAAAGGCAGGAACTGCAAGCAGGACTGGTACAGGAAATATTTTGCCATCCTTATAACATCAGAAATAACTTCAGTATTTGAAAACAGGAATCATAATTGCGTGAATTGTTAAGGGAAACATTCTTATCTTAGTAAGGAGTCGATTACTGGCCATGATGGAAGTAAAAGTACACAATTGAAGTACATGGTGTTTTGTAGAGCTTCTTTACAATTTATAAAATTTCAACTGGCTTAATTTCAATCTTATTTGGACTTGATCTTATGTATTACGTGATTTCAAAAGCTTATAATAATATTACATTCTGTGTTACAGGCATTTAGTTAATTTAAGGCGCATCCTAAAGAAATGGCTACTAACAATGTACAGAATGGTTTGCGGAAAGATTAGATTAAAGGTTAGTTTAAGCCTCCCTAACCACAAAAAAAGCATTCCAAAGAGAGGAAGGCACCATTTTGAATGGAAATAAGGGAACTTAGAATCTATGCAGAAGGGGCTTGAGAAAGAAGTTTATGAAACAAGATAATAGTTGAAGAAGAAAGTAGTAGATGCTGAGAGACAGAACAGCAGTGAATCAAAAAAATATGAGGACCTTAACATAACAAGAAACATTTTATTTCCACAAAAAGATGGCCTACCTTACTCTCAGCTGGGGTTCTTACACATTTTCTCATTGAGAGTGGTTTGCTGAAATAAAACTACCCATGCTGACTACAAAATAATAGAAAATGAATGAAAGAAATCCATTATTACGTCCGTCTACTCGTACAAGGCACAAGAAATTTATAGAGATAGGGCCAGTTTAGCTAAAAAGAAGAGTGAGCGCTCAGAATATCTGAGGAAAATACCAAATAATTTAAGATTAATGATACCATTAACAAAATAAATTCGATGCAATGAAAAACTTCAAAACAACAAAGTTGAGTAGCACAATTTCAAAGGAAATTTTTCAATAAGCTTATTTTAATTGGAAAAAACCTTATAGACACCCCATCAATTTTATAACATTTATACGGCACCAAGGATTCAGCTACCAGATTTTTATTGCCCTCCATAAAATAGCTTTTGAGTGATGAAAAAAGGCTACTAAAGCATTTCTTGATGGGAATAATCTGTACACCAAGAAGTTTGATTCCTAAACAAACAAAACATGCAACGTGACTGCTCAACTTCGACACATTGAATATTGGCTCAAGAAAGGTTAGTTATAGTTTTTGTTCATAAATGACAGGATTTCTTTGATGTTACCTACCAAGATGATTGCTTTCTGTATTGAGAAAAATGAAAATTTCAGATATTCAAGTCTGCCACGCTAACTTTGTCGAGACCTGTTCCTAAACTTATTCACAGATCTTGAAGAAAGAGCGAAGGATTTTAATATTCTCATTGCCACAAATCAACTTGTTGTGCATAAAAATGTAATTTTGTAAGCCAAAAATAAATGTGTGCGCATCTCATACGATTTCTAAAAAAAACTGGCTAGTGTCAGTTATACAGTAGTACTACTTTTAATGCAAAAAGCATGAGGGTGCAGTAAATGCGTAACTTAACACGTTGACTACGATTGTGCGTTTCCTTACGGTCAGTTTGGTTAGGCTAGAAGAAGTCGTTTTGAAAAACTGGCTTTTCTGCTCTAAAACATTTTTGACCATTTTGAAAAGTGTACAGAATACAATTGAACCATAATGTGTTACCTTTTACTCTAAAATTGATTTTGGAAAGGTAGCAAAATAGTTCAAATGTTATTCGTATATTCCGGTATGAAAATGAACAATTTACCTAGTGGTACACATATGTACCACTTCGGAGTCAACGTGTTAACATGCTCAACTAGTGTGGTCTCCCTACTAAAAAAAGTTCTGGCCTCATTGTGATGGCATCAACACCTATGCAGATCGGGTGAAACTGAACACAGAGGCAAATGCACGAGCAGCAGACCTGCATGAGGAGCCGTGCAGGCGGGTCGCAGTCCCGCCCTGCCGCGGCCCGCGCCACGTGCAGCACGTGCTGGGCGGGCGGTGCGTGCAGCAGGCGCGCTGCTCCACCTGCCTTGCCGACACCCACTGATATCTGCACCACCGTCCACCCTGACACAAAAATACTTGAAATTATGATCCACTTCAAGAGTGAAAATCATTGAAATATAAAAATAGACCAATAACAATAACAGTGGTACTTAGGGCACTTCAAACTCATCTACTGATTTAGGAAAGTAAATGGGATACACACGAGCAAAATTTATTTGAATTAGAAGCTGAGTCAATAAATAAAACTAAAGTTATAAACACAAATATTACCAACATCCTAAGCCCCCAGCATTTTATCTTTATGACTCATGATTGTAGTACTATTTAAACGCATCTCAATCATGAAATGAATTAAAAGTATCTTCATCTATGGCAACAAGTGCGTAACAATCAGTCTCAGCAAGAAATGCAAATACTCATCTCTTCAACATTCAAACATTGAACAAGAGCAGGAAACCCCCAAAAATACTGCAAAGTTTGCAAAGCAGGTTTGACAACACTCTTGCTATGCTAACCTTTTACTTCCCTGGCAAAAGAATAGACTTGATAGGAAAGTTTAACTCAATAATTAACATCAAGTTTACATCCATCTTTTTTCTTTGCTCACCATTGGGTAGAAGAGCTTGAAAGATAATGCACTCTTATTATGTAAGTGCGTTGTGTGTACGTATATGTGTGTATATGTGCAAATATACCTGTGTGCACTGGATTAGCAACTAGCATATGAACTCTAAATAATGCCCTCTTTCTTCACTCTCAACTTGTAACACTACCTAACACGTCATTTCACTTTATTATTGTAAAGCATTTATAACCAAATATACATTAATTGTGTGATCACCGATAAATAATACATAAGATGCTTATCAACCAATGATCTTTGTGTTACAATATTTAATTAGAAATTGTAAGCTGCAGCACATACTGAAAAAATTGCTATGAACCTCCTTTGCTCATCATCCTATATTTCAATACATCACACAGCATTTCCATGGAATGAATATGTATTATATGATTGTCTAGATGCATAGGTATGTATATGTGTGTATATAAGTGTGTATGTGCATGTATTTGCGTGTATATATATGCACATATAAATATAAATGAGTACTAACCTAGCAGCTAGAATTTGGACTAGAAACACTGTTTTTTTTCTGTTCACTCTCAACTTGTTGCATTACCTAACTTGTCATCTCTCTTTATTATTGTAAAGCATTCACAAAAAAGTATAAGTTTGTTGTATGATCACCCATATATGTTTAAACAAGATGCCTATCAATTTATAACCATTATGTTAAAACTTTTTAATAAGAAAAACAAAATTTGTAATTTTCATGCTTATATCCTGGTATCCGTGTGCATGTGTCTACGTATGCATACATTCATGTATATGTACGTACATTCATAAATTTATCCACAACAGTTTTTTGCAAAATTTCTAATCAAGCGACTTGCACTTGTCTTATAAACTGTGTGGCTAAAGCCTGCTCTTTTAGACAGTCAGTTCACTTTTTTCCATTTTTCAGGCTCAATGATATTTTTGAATATCTGCCAAAACAAGTAATTCTAATATTATCCCGATGTCAAGAAATCCAATGCTTATGTCATGTACATGTAAACTGTCATAAGTGTTTTCAACCCACAAAGTTCATCATCTTTATGTTTTCACGAATTTAAAAGCACTATTCAACCTCAATTAACCAGCTAAAGGATACATTTTTGTCTTTCCTCTCCGTTTTGTGCAAGCATCAACCTAGACCGTCATGGTACCTATTGATGTTTATCAATTACAGACATTTGCATCATATTTCGAAGACAATGTAACTTTTTTTCATTTGAAACCGTTAGAGGACGTTCATGTTTTCTTCAATTATTCACATCTTAAAATGTTCTTATTAGGCTTGTATGGTCCGAATTATATCATTTCCTGCGCTCTTGAATAGATTATGACAACCCTATCAAGATTTTTAATTTCCCGTATTACTCCATTATGTTGTACATGTCTTGATGGCCATTGTAGAACAATCGTTTTCATGTTCCTGACTCAGGTAGACTTTTTTGTGCCACTATTATTAGCATGGAAAATCCTAAATTCATTGTATGATATAAAAGACATTTCTTTTCGAGTCCCGTAATTTTAATACTAGTTTATACGTTAGAATGAAAATATAGTTCTGAATGTCAACCTCACTGCCTTAGACGCAGCATCATTGCAATCCACCCGTTTAACTTTCAACAAATCTTGTAAATCGCAAGTTCCGGAGCTTGTATTTTAATCTAAGTGTGCACTGAAAAGAGTGTTTTCCACAAAGCATCTTTACCGAAATTGTGTTCTCTTTTATTAGTGTAGTTACATATATAATCAAATCTAGATTCAGCCACATTAGGAATACACTGCCCTCAATCATTCATCTCGACTAGTGACATGGGTAATACGATACTCATGTACGTGTAGCATATAAGAATTCTTACTTTAAGATGTTTTAAAACAAAAATGAGTTTTCTGCATCATCTATATTTGAAATAAAGTGTTTTTCTTATTTAGGAAAATAACTAAGAGAAATAATAACAAGATGACTCGAATTAACCCCATCTCCCCTATTATGTCGAGTCTCTAAGACAAAATGAACAGCAAACTCGTCCAACCGCCCATTTCTAGATATACAATTCAAACTTTTGAACATTGGAATATTAGAGCCTTCACCTAAGCAAGATAGATCCGTCCTTTGGCTACTCTAATTGTCTAGACAGCGGGAGAAAGTTCAAAGTAGGTTCAACTTTTCATGCCTAATATGGTGCCTAGAGAATGATGGGCATCTCACTATTACTCTGAAGTAAAACAATAAATTTATATTTTGCAATACCATGCTGAAACCTACACAAAATGGCCTTAATGAGTAAAATAATGAAAATTTTTGTCAAGCTGTTCAACTTAAGGGTAAACATGGTTCCATTATTTATCTAATGCTTCCTTACTCGAGAGTAAAAAAGTAAGAAAATAAACTTTATCGCGGAGCTGCATATTTTCGAACCTATTCCCCCAAACAGCTAGTCTTGGTTCTCTGCTGCAGCATTAAATTTTGTCAGTTTCTCACATCAGGAAAACAATTTCTTCTGAATCAGCTTGACTAAATATTGCACGCTGTTCTACCAACACTTGCCAGCAGATCTCCAAAGAGCATTCTGAGAAGCCTTTAAGGAGGTCAACCCAGGCCCCTCCCAGGCCCCTGCCAGGCCCCTGTCGGTCCGGTGAGCTTTTTTTGTTTTGTTGTTGGAAAAGGACCCTTAGGTGGTGGACTATTTGGTCCTAAAATTTTATGGCGCTA
>JACJUY010004999.1:2809-24052 GCA_014220935.1 Platorchestia sp. MABIK
GATTTACTGATCCCTCGAAAACACGTCTTCAAACACACGTAACGCACACTGAAGGATGCGCTGTGTTGCAGCAGCACCTCGAGCTGATGCAGAATAGCCACGGCACCAAATGAAATTTGACTCTTGTCTGGCATTGTAAATTGCACGGAGTCTGACAACTCCTAACACTTGGAAGAGGCAAGTTATGCGCGAATCATGCATGTATCACGCTGCAGCCTCGGACCACGGCCACTATTGCCATGGATCTGGTCTATTTTAATCCGATCTGAAAGTCTAAGTACACGCTGCAGAGCGCCTCCGTTCTTTGCAATTGCATTTGGGAATCAGCGAAGAGAAAACGGGCGGTAGGCATGCGCCCTGACGCGCGGCCTCTGGGCGAGGGCTGAGGCGAGGAGTGGTGGGTGCGGGAGACGGGAGTGAGCTTCTGACGGCAGACTCAGCGAATTTGACGAATAGAAGCGAAATTTCAACTCAAATGTGACGTAGAAACATTACGAAGAACAATGGGGAGATGCTGTGGGAAACACAGCTCTAGGTTATAAGTCTAGTCAGTTCAAGATGCTTTTAGAAACTCAGAATGGGAACTCAAAAAGCCAACTCTGTAGATATACGAGTTTAATTTTTCGAAATGACATGCAATGAGTGCGAGTGACTGTCATTGCTAAACTAGTCAAAAATTGTACACAATTATTTTGACTGTGAAAAAAACACCCTGATGAACGACAAGAAGCTGCACTGATCGCTGTATAGTCATCGATAGAAAGAGATAGAAATAAAAAATTTCAATACGTAAAAGCTGACCGAGAAATTTAGACGCATGTAGATGGCGTTGAGCTGTGAGGCGAGAACCACTGCACTCAAATTTAAAAAATTACCCCTGTTCATTTATAGCGCCGTAACATTAACGAATGGAAATTGGCTTAAACAGATGTTTACATGATTGTTGATTGGCGCCCATAACAATTGGGAAAGAAGGTATTGAAGCTTTGTTAAGACCGTCTTCAAAGCCCAAAAAAATTAACGATTAATTTAAAGACAATTGAAAAATGCTTTTCCTATGCTCTTTCATGAGATTAGAATTTAGAAAGGGAGTTCAAATGAACAAGAGTGACATTTGAAATTTCCTTNGATTTACTGATCCCTCGAAAACACGTCTTCAAACACACGTAACGCACACTGAAGGATGCGCTGTGTTACAGCAGCACCTCGAGCTGATGCAGAATAGCCACGGCACCAAATGAAATTTGACTCTTGTCTGGCATTGTAAATTGCACGGAGTCTGACAACTCGGAACACTTGGAAGAGGCAAGTTATGCGCGAATCATGCATGTATCACGCTGCAGCCTCGGACCACGGCCACTATTGCCATGGATCTGGTCCATTTTAATCCGATCTGAAAGTCTAAGTACACGCTGCAGAGCGCCTCCGTTCTTTGCAATTGCATTTGGAAATCAGCGAAGAGAAAACGGGCGGTAGGCATGCGCCCTGACGCGCGGCCTCTGGGCGAGGGCTGAGGCGAGGAGTGGTGGGTGTGGGAGACGGGAGTGAGCTTCTGACGGCAGACTCAGCGAATTTGACGAATAGAAGCGAAATTTCAACGCAAATGTGACGTAGAAACATTACGAAGAACAATGGGGAGATGCTGTGGGAAACACAGCTCTAGGTTATAAGTCTAGTCAGTTCAAGATGCTTTTAGAAACTCAGAATGGGAACTTAAAAAGCCAACTCTGTAGATATACGAGTTTAATTTTTCGAAATGACATGCAATGAGTGCGAGTGACTGTCATTGCTAAACTGGTCAAAAATTGTACACAATTATTTTGACTGTGAAAAAAACACCCTGATGAACGACAAGAAGCTGCACTGATCGCTGTATAGTCATCGATAGAAAGAGGTAGAAATAGAAAATTTCAATACGTAAAAGCTGACCGAGAAATTTAGACGCATGTAGATGGCGTTGAGCTGTGAGTCGAGAACCACTGCACTCAAATTTAAAAAATTACCCCTGTTCATTTATAGCGCCGTAACATTAACGAATGGAATTTGGCTAAAGCAGATGTTTACATGATTGTTGATTGGCGCCCATAACAATTGGGAAAGAAGGTATTGAAGCTTTGTTAAGACCGTCTTCAAAGCCCAAAAAAATGAACGATTAATTTAAAGACAATTGAAAAATGCTTTTCCTATGCTCTTTCATGAGATTAGAATTTAGAAAGGGAGTTCAAATGAACAAGAGTGACATTTAAAATTTCCTTCTTGTTATCTGAATGTAATTTTGCGTACACGTGTTTCAAAAACACTGCTCAGGTAGAGCAAATGGGGTTGATGGGTTAAATTCACAACATAATATTTTATTTACAGTTAAGGCCTATAGTCAAGCGCCAGAATGTTTTCCTTTTCTGCTCAAAACACATAAAAGGATTTTCTTCACGAGAGTTCATGAATTTAGCCTTCAACCCACAAGCAGCATTCTCTTATCTTCTGTAACTTTCGTCATTTCTAGCATTGGTGCAATTATGATTAAGTAATGTAAGACATTTTAATACAAGCTTTTCATGCCTTAAAATGTGCGGTTAGCGATCCCTGCTCGAAGATTGCTTTACATAAAATGGAAAAATGACGTGACTCAGCGAATGTTCCTTGGTAATCATCTTCGATCTGGTATGACGTCATAAATTAGATTGCAATCAGAAAGAAACAAACTAAAGTTATAAGCAAAATAAAACAGAAAATGAATTTTGATTTAATATGTAAAGCTTGCCATTTGTTACGTGTTAGATGAAGTCACAAAGTAGGACGGGATCAGATACGCGAGTGGAGGTGTTAAATGCATGGTTTGTTTCGTCCATGCATTGACTTTTTTGTCTATTTGACGATGCATTGTGGACTGCCATCTAAGATTAATGTATTAGAATTTCTCTAGTGTTTCCCTTTAGCACTTTCAGACAACCAGACAAATACCAGACCATCGCTCCATTCAGTGTAGCTTGTTTTCGGGTTAAAACACTGCTTCTACAGCACACTTAGGTCAGATGAACTTCATTTTCAATCCCAAAGATTGAAAGATTGAATTTTAAAATGTATCTCAGGTGGTAATTTAAACTGATTATTCTTTGGCGCTTGAGATAGTATTACGCGTGAGGCATGACTTTCGAAGTGAGGGACCTGAAAAACTCTTTAGCACACAGGGTAAAAACAAAGTTTCTCCATTGACAATATAGCGGCTGCTTTTTTATTTCGTTAAAAAAGTTCAAGTGCATGCTGTAGTATTTAATAAGAATATTTATCTACAGTGTAACTAATTAGGATTCAATTTGTAAATATCCCGAGTCCGCCTTGAAACTCTTTTCCGCATTCCGCAGCATATCAATCATGAGAAATTTTTTCCCATATCGTTTGAGAGAGCGCTTGAGAGCTTGAGGTGTTGAGTGGATAGAAGTACTGTATTCAAACTCCAGGGTGGATCTATGAGAAATATCCATTGAAATGATCTTTGGATGAAAGTGACCGAGGAGGCACATTTCCTAGCTCAAAATCCTTGGGAATGGTTGTCCTTTTGGACGTTTGAGGCTGCAATGTCTCGGCGTGATGGGCCAGTTTTCAGAATGCTCTCTAGCTTCCGTGAACAGCATGAGCAAAAAATTTGTTCAATGCAATAATTTCTGTTTGGTTTTGCAACTTGTTGAACGAAAATGAGAGACCTCTGTGTTTTGGAACCAGCGATCCACTCTGTGTCTGAGTGGAGTTTTGACGTCTGAAAATTGTTTCCCAGCAGTTCAGGATGTCCGGAATTAATCCTCTCAGCACAAAACTGATGGGTAATTGAGCTGCACTTTCACGGGTACAACTTCCTCATCTAAATTACGTTTTCACTCGTGAACGTATCTGCCTGAAATATTCCGTACTCAAAAGGCCTTTTTCCTGTCGCATGGTATTTTCCCCAGATTAGTATGTTGCTGACGCTTTCATAACTTTGATTGGTAACAGTTGTCAAGCATTTTTGACGAAAGTCTTACGGTATTTTCAATAACATTCATTTCACTGATTAAAACTTGCACAGATCTTGAGTTTCATTTGGAACATCACAATGTCGTGGGCGCGAGAAGTTCGGCAGCGATCGCTTCGAAGATGATGCAAGTACGGTATTGTTCAAGTTTATCGAACCGATGCTGAGTGAAAGGAACAGTTACTCGATAACATTCAGTAACTTGATTTCATCTTACTGAGTGAAATATACAGAGCAGCTGAGCTGTAGCTTCACGTTTGTCCCTATCTTTACTAAAAATTCTATGTTGCATCCAATCATGTCAACAAATATGGAGCATTAGGCATTTTACACCATTTATCAATCTATATCTGAGTGCGGGAGTAACTCAAAATTTGAATTTATCTTGATCCTGTTGAAAGTTAGTCCTTAAACTTTATTCGCACAGTGTTAGTGATAACTTGAATGTACGCCATATTTTCCTGAACATTAATGGCATAAGAATGACAGCACGCATTTACTTTTCAATTATTCCATCCAAGAAATTGAGACAATAGCAACCTAAACCAACTTTTTAGCTACGTAGCTATAATACAAAGCTGCGCTATTTCCGAGCCTCTTCAAGAATCATGTCCAATTCTTCATTGACCTAGTTCTTACTACATAAGTTAACCAACCTCAGAGGTTTGGTGAGGTTGAAGTATGACCCGGCTTCTGGATGTTATTGGGAAAAATGAAGCGTGAGACGTTAAGTATAACTGAATTACATATTATCTGGCTTCTGGCTGTTATGTTAGGGAAAATTTAGCGTATGATTATTTGGAATAGCTGAAGTATTATTCAGCTCTTTAATGATCCTATTAAAATATCAACAAAAAAACAGTAGATGAAGAAGAAAAATCAACTACCTCAGCCAGGCCAAAACTGCGTTTTTTCATGGACCGTATCGATCTAGTAGCCGCAGACCAATAAGGTCTTGTAAAAGATACTACGTAGTTAAAAAATTTTAGTAAACTACTTGTAGGTACTGGAAAGCACAGTTCAAGTGACTAGAAAATGGATAATCTCTTGTTCAAGCATTTTTTATGTGTGTGTGAGCATTGGAAAGCTGACCGTTATCTTCAACTTCTGAATATTTAAGCCTCATCAAACTTCAAAAATCTATCGACAGATACTCCAGATTATGAGCTGTCTGTATTTTTCAAAAAGCATGTGAGGATTAATGCCTTACTTTCTAAGTTCAAAAAAATGCAGAGCCGAGTTATTTCTATCTCGAAGTCAAACCATGCATGAACGAAAACTAACGATCCACTATTTCCATTTCTTCCTTCAAAATAGGACTATCCTTATATATAGGCAAAAACTCTAGCAGTTTAACGAATTTATTTTCTTTGAATGCTCGAGGCTCTTCTCCCCTCCTCTCCATTTCTTTACCTTCTAGTTGATTGTTAATGAATTATCATATATACCGCCACATCTTTTTTTCCCCCTACCGTATTCCTTCTAGAATCCGGGAATGGATTGCTGTGGAGTGTTGCAGCGCACCTTTTGGAAATCCCAGTTCAAGATTATGAGCACTCTGCTCCTTTGATTAAATTAGATGGTCTCACTTACCACAACAAAGGGGTTCCAAAAAGAGGAAAGAGGAAGGTACCATTTTGTATGGGCTTGAGAGAACGCGGAATCTATGCATAAAGTACAGAAAAACAGCGAGTTTAAAAAGAAGTTTATGAAACAAGATAAAAGTTGAACAAGAAAGTAGTAGTAGCTGAAAAACAGGACCGCAGTGAACTGAAAAAAGATGGTTCGTAACAAAAGAAAAAATATTTTAATTGAACATAAAGAAGGCGTACCTAACTCTCATCTCAGGACCTCACATCTCTCCCATGAGAGTGGGAATTCCCGTAGATACAACAGTTGTATCCGTTAGAGGACACCGCTGCGTAACTCTCACTGCGAGGACCAGCAACGATCGCTGCACCCGAACACAAAAATGACATTTAGGTTCCAGTTCCCTCATTCCATGGTCTCTTTTCTCACAGAAATGCCAAATGGGTGGGCCTCTTTCTAGCCAAAATCATCAAATTTTGCTCGTCCAAATAACATTTGGCTATTAAAACGCAAAATTTCAGACCCATTAAAAAAACAAGTCCCTCTAGCATCTACCTTCCACCCCCCAGGGTTTGCATTCTTATCGTCCTTACTTCATGGTGCTAGAAGAGAAATATATTGAATACCTCCGACCCTTTTCATTCATTTTTCCTGTGTTTGTTTGCTCTGGAATTAAGTGAAAATAATTGTAATCAGTCTTTTTTCTACGTTGAGTTCCTCAATGTTATAAGTGCAACGCCTGCTGCGGTGGTGAAGATTATGTACGTCTAAGCTGGAAAGAGGTCAAATTTTTAGATTAAATAAAGTGAGTGTTAAAGTTTTACATTGAATTACTATGGAAAATTAATCAAAAGTGTGTACTGGTAAAAAGCGTTTCTAATTTAGCGCTTCTTAGAATTCAATTATTGCTTGTTCATTAGCTTCTATAGCTCTTCCAATTAGGTCGCCGCAATAGTTTTAAATGATACTCCACGCTGAAAATTACCCTAATGAATATCATCAATATAATTACGAATTCTGTCAAAAAACTGTTTAAATTTTTAACCGAATTGAAACCGCTGGTAATTCATGGGTTTGCTAACATATGACGTTCTCTTGACCGCTGTGAATTTGTTTGCGGTAGAAATTTTTTCATGCGCAAAATGAACGAGCTCATGAAAATTCTTGTCCAATATCCAATCGTTACGTTTAATGGCAGAATTATTCATCAGTACTGAACTAGCTGTAAAATTTCCTTTGGAATTTTCAAATTCTCATCAGAATTTTAAAGCCTCTGGACTTTCAACAAGCAACATTCCTGTCTGAGAGCTAGGCCGCATGAAGAAACAGAAGTTGTGGCTTCCGATCTCATGATACGAGATATTCTTGAGAAGTCGCCCTTCACGCTCACAATCAAAGGCAATACGTTGTCCATAGAGTTGTTCTGTTAGGTTCCCAGCCTTTGTTTCTAGTGTCCACTGTTATAGAGGCGTCAAATTTATGTGTAGGATGTCGCTTTTGTGACTATATGCAGCTACCCGTTGCTGTTTCCAGTAGTTATATAGCGTTACGAAGTGGTTTGCTCACCATTTAGACAAGTGATTTTTAATAGGTGTTTCACGGCACACAAGTGGGCTGTGAAGCTTTTCTAAATGTGTCCAAGAAATTTGAGGGAGGTGTGCTCAAGAATTTGGTCGAATTTTTGAGCGAATAAAAATCTCTGAGTTGCATTATCTCCATGAGACTACTTTTTTAAAAATCAAAATGACTGTTACAATACTCGTTTTTTGAAGCTCTTCTAGACTATGAGAAATTTGTGAGCTAACGTTTCTTTGCCTGCGTTTGTATTTGAGGGAACATTTTTTTACAAACTTATCATATATACTTAAATGAATTTCATGTCATTAATTCCTTGTTTCAGTGTCTGAGCAAAAATTACATCTCAATCTTTGAAATTTAATTGAATACCATGATATGCAGAGAAATCTTGAAAAAGTATTCAATTGTAAATTATTTCTCAGCTTATGAACCTGTTATTGTACTCCTGTTTTTACAATAAATACTTTCTTGAAAACTAGCTGATGGTGTGCCTCGTTTATTTTGTTGCCCGGCTCAAAACTGAAATTTCCTTCAACTTTCATGTATTCATGAGTTAGAGACGGGCGGGTTGTATAATGTCTCTGCTAGTTATGTTCGTGAACACTTTTCATTGCATCAAAAATATGTAAATTAATTAGATGAATATGAGTAGATAATTGTCATATATAGTAGTTAAAATTGGCCGTATTGAGAAATTGTGAGTGTATAATTGCCCCATTTAGTCGTAGATAATTGTTCAAATTGGCCAAATGAAGAGCTCTTGCATCCTGATCGGTGCACGCTTATGTTTATACACTGGTATGTCTTTTGGTGTACGAGACGCTAGTTTCAACTCTTAACAGCAGTACAATAATTCTATCTCTAGAAAACAGAGCCTATGGAAAATGTGAAGTCCTGAGCTGAAAGTTAGGTAGGCCTTCTTTTGGTTGAAATTGAATTGATTGTTTGTTTTGTTACGGACCGTCTCTTTTCGGCCGTCAGAACCGTCTTTTTTCGGTTCTGTACTGTCCTGTTTTTCAGCACCCGATTTTTTCTTCTCAACTTTTATTTAGTTTCAAAAACTCTTTCAACCTTGCTTTTTTTACTCACAGGGTTTATGGCCAAACCTTGTGCGTACATTCCCGTTATCTTTATTCATTTTTAGACGGTGCCTTCCTTCTTCCTGGTTAGTAAGATTTGAACAAACTTATTAAATATTATATAATAATTATCTATACGCTGGTTTCAAATTCCTGAGCCGTAAACGTTTTATTTTGCATGTGTTGACATTTAAATAGACACGATAGCTTCAATGTCAGTTATTGTTAAGTGAGCGTCGTCATCCTCGTCGCCAATGTAATATTCCTACTGTAGCATGGCAGAAATATTATTAGTACATAACCTACTAGTAGCCTATCCAATTAGCATAGCAACACAGTCAATATAACACCAATAGACATAGCACTCATACATCTTCTAACCTAATAATACCCGTCGTTTGTTTATTTATATATTTATTTATATATCTGTTTGGTGTCCGCTTACAAGATGCCTGACTGTGCAGTATCATGGATACCGAATTCCTCGGTGTAACATTGAAGGATGACCTTACATCCATTGAGATGTTTGGCATTTTATCAGGATAGGTTCGTTTAGGAGAGGTTTGGTCAGATTAGGACAGGATAGATTAGCATTGGTTAGGTAATATTGGCAGAATTTTTTCCGGGATCCACCTAGCTTAACGATGACATTGTCCAAATAATTTCCACGGGCTCTGCTACTACCTAAAAATACCCTTGGTTCATTTGTTTAGAGTCCGCTTCTTCCATTTCTCTGTCACGCTCATAAAGATAGCCATGATGACCGTCTCTGTGATACGAGTTTCACCGCTGCGCACGTACAAGAATGTTTTAAATCCCGGGTACTGTTAGGATGGATATATTTGTTAGTCATTCACGTGTGGAACGTTTGTTCAAGAAAGGTATTGAATCCCGTCAATTTTGGCGGGCCGTGCACACTAGTAGATTAATTATCCACTCACCTCTAAAATATCCTTCTTGTTCGAAGTAACTCTAAACATAGGCCAAGAAGAGAAAAAGAGGAGCCGGAATATTGAAAGTACAGTCAGAATAAAGAGAGAAATAATAGTCTTAGAGAACTGACGAGCCAACATTAGTCTATTGTTTGCCTCTTAAAACTTTCGTTTTCGATGCATCAAACTTTTTTTCATCACCTGTGGATTCAAACTGCCTCAAACTTATGAAAAAGTGAGTGAGAAAATGCATTGTTCTGTTCTTGCTATCATTTAGATATTGACATCATTGGTCCATAACCAATTGTGTTCAATCTACCAACTACTTATTTTTATACTTTCATTTTCGAACCACACTGTTGTATCGTAATTTTTACGCCAACTCTATTATGGTTTTAAACTTTGCACTTTATCCTTATCTCGATCTTTGCGTCTTATAAGTAGTAATGTTGATAGTCACCGATCTAGACTGCTGGGATCAGTTCCTATACGCTCAATCTACCTATCGGGAATTTGAGGGCGTTACTGCGAACTTTGGAAGAGAACTTTCACACCACCATGTATTCATTGTTGTAACGATAGACAATGCACGGCTAAGCTCACACGAGTAATGTCGTGAAATTCAAATAGTATTCATGTGATGCCTGCATGTATATAATAAGTGTGTATCACAAGTGAGATATTTTTATTATACTCATTTAATGCACATGATTTGCTACTCGTGCGCGTCCGAAAGAAACAATGTTTTCTTTGGTAAAAAAAAAAGTCAGTTTCATTATTGGAACGTGCGATTCGCCACACAAACGAGCTTCATGGCTCGTACAAAGCGATAGTGAGTGTGACTAGTGTTGCATGAGTGTGACTAGTGTTGTGGTGAGTGTGACTAGTGTTGTGGTGAGTGTGACTAGTGTTGTGGTGGGAGTGACTAGTGTTGTGGTGGGAGTGACTAGTGTTGTGGTGGGAGTGACTAGTGTTGTGGTGGGAGTGACTAGTGTTGTGGTGGGAGTGACTAGTGTTGTGGGAGTGACTAGTGTTGGGGTGCGAGGAACTAGCGGTGGCGTGAGTGAGACTAGTGTTACAGAGAGTAAAACTAGTGCTGCAGAAAGTGTAACTATAGTACTGGTGAGTGATCGTAAGCCAGAGATTTCGATTAACTAGAGCAAGCTCGAACGTAAGGCAAAGCGTCCGTGCTGGTGGTTGACTGCGGCAAGATAATCTTCCCTTGGCAGGCAGATGATGCCCATGACCACATCGGCTCCTCACACGCACATCCGAGCTTGTAGAATACAATTTATTGACCTATATGATTCTGATATATCTGCCATTGTGCCCGGCGTTGCCTGCCCCGTTGCTCCCAAAAAAGAGCACGAGCTTAACCAGATCGACAAACATTATTTGCTAGACAAAAATATGGCATTGTTTATGGAAGATTTGCCGCTGTCTTGGGCTGCGTGTATTTAGGAGAGAGCTTCTTTGATTGTGTTTGTCCCTCCCACTGCGCCAGCCAATGCCAAAACTGATAAGCATTTCGGCCGCTACTTTGTCCCGGGTTCTGAACACGAGATGGCGCTCGGTGATAAGTCCTTTATTGTTTTGGGAAGAACCGGGGCGCTTACGGCGCAACATGCACGCCAACATGCGGTCCCGGGCCTCATTTCCGAGCAACTTCGCTGTCGTAGCGTAAGTTGGCGGCGTAATCTAAGGCGGATTGGCTGCGCTATGCTTTACAGGAGATGGTGTAGCCAAATCCACCTAGAAAAATGGGCGTTAGAAGTCCGGCCTGCACGACAGCGTGAATTTTTTTATATCAGATGCTTTAAAATGCTCCTGCATTCTGTGGAAATTCGCGCTGCTACGCTAATTCTTACATGAATCTTAGAGTAAAAATATACAGCGACGGTTTTCAAGATTACTACTAAGTTTGTTGCACTCGTTTTTTCGTGAGTTCTAACACACCTTTTTCATTTAGTTTTTGAAAGTCCAAACTCTCGTGTGTTTAAACCCCCTTGCGGTGAAAGTTACATCTTACACACCATGAGCGTATGTGTGTACAGCAATGCAGACTTCCAGTGAGCATCAGTCAGATTACATGTGCGTTTACTGAGTGAACAATCTTTGTAACCGAGGTAACCGTCATAGAGTACGGATGTTAGTTATGAGGCATCTGAAAAACAACGTACAAGATGATATACCAGGCTTGGTTGATTGGAATTAAGTGTCCTCTGTATTGGAGCCACCACCTTGGACTGTGCTCGAAAGTAAATACTCAGAATTTCATAACCTAACACCAGATTAGAAAAATGGACATTAAGTTTCATGCCACCATTTCTCACCGTTTTGGGTTACCTACACGTGTGGGTTACCTACACGTTTTGGGTTACCTACACTAGAAATACCTACAAATGAGAAATACCTACAAATGGCAGTACACGTGTGATATCACAGCTTGCCGTCCCAACCGCCGTGCCGGTTGCGAGTCCAACATTACCGCTTGCTCGTTCGAACTTGACGATGAGCATCTCTCTGACTTATGACTTTTGCGTTTAGAAAGGAATTTCAGATTTCAAATACGTATGAGATGTTATATGTCAAAGTTATATTCAATGCTCCACTTTTTTGAGGCTGTGAGAAATACCTACAAATGAATAAATTTAAGCTTATTTGAAGCGTGTCCTGCCTTCCATTTCCGTTTTTTGACACATCTTCGTTACTCAAAACTACGTATCTCTATAAAGAATGGTCAGCTTTCAAAAGAATCTAATGCTTGAAAGAAACTGAAATTTTTCGGCAACATGCTCTGTGCCTTAGTGTCAATCTTAGAGTATACAAAATAAACGAATTATTCAATGTCTACAAACCACGACTGTTAAGCAATTGCTTCTAAAAAGATCGTTTGAGATTTGAAGTAAAAAGTTCTTAAGTCGTGAGTCTGTACCCGGTATTTCTCAATTGTCAAAGCTATTGACCTTGCCCCGGAGAGAATTACAGAAAGTTATCTCGTCTATAGCCGTTGTAATTTGCTGTGAGGCCATTCATTTTTCTCTACTGTTGTAATACAAAAAAAAGCATTGATCGTTCAGTAACCTAACATTCCACTCTCCAGTAATAATCTATTATTCAGATAAGCAACATGTGTCGATCACATCATCTCATCGATGCAAAACGTGAGCGAACCAACACATGTTCTAAATATTACACAATTTCTAATTATTTTTTGAAGCACTCCATAATACCAAATTTTGAGCTTGACATTTTACCACAACGCCTCATGGTTCCAAAGCAGCAGTTGATCCCTTCATTAATGTGTGGGAACACATAGAACGATCATTTATAATGGACTGTATATGTATATATTTATATATATACATATATATGTAAATGTGTATATTTAGTCCATGTTATATGATAGGTAAGTATATATGTAAGTATATATATATAATTATTGGAGTTAACATTGGTGCTTAAAGCTGTATTACACATCATTAGTGGGCTGTGTGACGTATTTAGATCGAGCCTACCGAAGAAATTGCGGATAATTATAAATTGAATTCCGTTAGTACGGTGTCTAACTTTTGCCATTCACTTTTTAAACAGAAAAACTAGTACAGAGCCCAGTTAAATTTGTGGAGTGCTTAAATTTTATTCAAAACTGAAATAAATAGTAGCAGTGCCGTGAGTCTTCGATGTGTGTGCCTCTGCACTACGGCGATGCATGTAAAAGACCCCCAAATATCAGACATTCGTCGCGCTGCCCCTCACTTGCATCACTTTTGAAACTTGGCTGCCTCCACTCAGCCAAATGGAACAGTTTCAACGCTGCAGTCCTAAACACATGACGATTGTCAAATGAAATCATGTGCCCTCAACTCTTGAGCTGAGCTTTGTTTCGTTGCTAATGCATTCAATAAGCTGCATGCGACTGCAAGTGACCGCCCCTACACCCACGCAGTTCTATATCAGTCTGTTGTATCTGTAACGTATGAGAACCGCTTCTACGTGCGCTAAACTTCATGAACGTATAAAAGCTTGCTTACGGAGACGACATATAGCTTTAACAAGGGACCGCCCGACAGGAATGTCCCCGTAACATGCATGTTTGCATTTATATATGTCAGGTACATGGTCCTCTAGAACTCGACTCGCTACGATGGCTTAATTCGAGAGGCGGGCCAGACTGGGCATTCAAGTGCGTCGCTTTACTGGCCTCGCTTTGCTGTACTTAACGAACCTATCATGCGCTCCATGCTATTCCTCTAATTTAACGGCATTTTTGCTTTAAAGACAAACAACAAATTCGTTCTGCGAATGGGAGGAGCACTCGTTCTACAGCGTCGGGACCGATCAACTTACTGGATTTAGGATCTCTGTTCTTTTTATGTATTGACGCTTGTGAAAGAAGTAGCGTTCGACAGGATGGTCTTAAAGAAGATAGAAAAAACTCAATTTTGTATTCTTTTTAATGCACTGTGAGTCCTTTCGCAATAAGAACCGGGGAAGTGTGTATACCAAGTATTGTTAAAACAGAATTCACAACTGATAACTTTCCTATTTGTAAACACTTTCATGTATGTATTTTTCGAAGCATTATAGACGAGATAAAAACAGTTCCAATTTTTCCGATAAATGTAGATGCTGCGTGCATCTGACAGCAGTTAATTCAATCCCAGAATTGTTCCAAAAATTTAGGGAGTGGACTTCGAGAGTTTCTCTCTCTGATTTGTATTAACCCAATTATGTTATTTGAAATCCGATCACATGAACTTCTTCGTGTCATACTTAGGGCATCTCACCAACCCGATTGAAATAATAGAACCCTCTAGCCATCATCATCATATGTACTATCTAAAGCTGTGCTGAAAATTTTGAAGTAATGAAGCTATCTTCCCCATAATTCTTATTATTGGAGAAGATTACAAATTACCTGAAATTTATTTTCTCTAGAAATTAGTGTCTCCTATTCAATTCGAGTCGTGGTGCAGTACATTATTTTAAAAAGAAACAATTTAGTTTTGAGCAACAAATGCGAAGCGATCAGGACCAAGAGTGAGGTTTTACCTCACAAAAGAACAATTGAAATCAGAGTGACTAACTGCAAGATGGGAAGTTCATGAAGTCTTTGAACGACATAGTTCGACCGGTATTCATTATTCCAAATAATTTGAGATCAATTAACCAGTTGATGTCTTGCAATTTTGTGTCAGCCATGAGCCGCAGGAAGAAGAAGGAGCAGAGGAAGATTTAAGCCGAAATTCCTGGGCTGTTGATCGTCGGTACATTTGCATTTGTCGTGCGGTGAAGCCGGACCGAAGGTGATGAGAGCGTAGTCCGTCCGCATCTGCGCTCGTCCATCCTTCCTCTCCGGCCGGCCCAGATTAAACACCATCAAGATTTATTTACCGATTTGCGATGGTAATGGCCCGGCCGGAGTCCGCTGCAATATTCTCGCAACATTGCGCTGTGTCAAAATTTGCCCACAAAACAGATAGGGAAGCGGCAATTTACGAGCGGCTAACAGCACGCATCTCTAAGCAACGACTTCTCCATGCTTCGTATTTGTTCATGGATCCAAGGAACGACTTTCATGCTTCGTATTTGTTCATGGATCTAAGCAACGACCGGTATTTGTTCATAGATGGTCAGTCGGGCTAGATTGCGTGCCCTCAGCACACCGTGCTTTATGAAGCTCAACGGCTGCAACTTGGATGTGGGAGAGCTCGGCTCTACTCCATCACCTTGATAATTACTCCTCAGTATTTGTGGGTGCAGACGACCATAGCTGGGGGAAGTCGACGATGCTCAACAGGGTTCACCGTTTCAGGGTGGTTGTCATGTCCTTACCATGTAGTGAGATAAAACTTATTCTACAGCAAAAGGTGAAAATTGAGTAGATGAAAATCGTAAATTGCATTTCAGCAATTTTCGGGGCGATTGCGGTCAATTAGAACTCTTATTCGATTTTAATATCGTAACCTTTACGCGCATTTTATTTGACCATCAAGTTCAGTTGATACGCCTTGGATAGGTTCTTGCGTGGACTTGAAACTTTCCGTAACTTTCTACTTAAGATATTTTGAGCTTGACGCAACTTGAATTTCGACTTCTTGCAAAGAAGCTTTGAGTTAATGGGCATGTACTAATGATACTCTATAAAATAAAATTTCCTTATGAATTATTTTCCTGCAAAAATGATTTTCCTACCGTTCGCATTTAAGATAATTTTAAAACAAATATTATTGCATGAATTGAACACTGCAGTTCATAAATTTCTACTAAAGAGAACCCAAATATTTTTACAGTTTCAAACCCATTATGATTCATACGATTACAGTGCTTTATTTTTTATTTTTCTCCGCATCAATTTTCATTTCCTAACCTAGAAGAATTGAATAACGTAAGAACTTCTTTCCAATATTGATCAAAATTCATGCTGGTGGTTGTTCATATTACCAGAGCATTCCTTTATTGTTTCATAGCCTGCATGCTGTGATCGACCCCTGTTTACGCGCTGTGCTTGCGGTATACTATTACATGAAAGAGGAGGAGTAGTCCTTAAATCAATGTCAATCTTGAGAAGAATAAATATTAAATTAATTATTGGGGGTTAATTACTACACTATTCCAAATAAATTACTTCAAGTGCTCAGTTCCTGTACCCGTGAAAACACTACGTTAGTCATTTCAAGATGTCTGAGGCAAAGTGTTCAAAAAAATGGCTCTAGTAAAAATTTTCAAATACCGAAGCTCACTAATCTTCTGCCCACTCCCCAAAAAAATGTTAGGCTAATGATGCTCATCGGCTGGGGAACATATTTTGATACCATATTTGAAAGCCAACATGGCTCAAACTATACGGAGCCTCTGATGACAGTGAAGATTACAGCTGTCCCTTCGTAAAAACTAATCTAAATTTTCTTGGTAATGAGGTTTTGCTAAAAAAAAGGGTAGAAAATGTCCAATATGAGTACATCTGAAAGAAAATGACCATCTGGGCTTGACCATAAAAGAACCGTGAGGGGCAGTACACGTGTGATATCACAGCTTGCCGTCCCAACCGCCGTGCTGGTTGCGAGTCCAACATTACCGCTTGCTCGTTCGAACTTGACGATGAGCATCTCTCTGACTTATGACTTTTGCGTTTAGAAAGGAATTTCAGATTTCAAATACGTATGAGATGTTATATGTCAAAGTTGTTTTCAATGTTTTCGCACAAGGTGACTCAGCCTCCCTAGGTTATCAGATGTCATCAATTCGCTGTGGTCGTGTGTGTACAGGTGGGCAGGTAGCACGGCTACCGTATGGCTGGCAGCGTCCCCAGGGAGGTGTTCAGTCGCCGTCACAGTCCACTTCATGTATTGAACACAATGTTCTCTGTAGACTACGAGAGCTTTTCCTGATATTATAAAATTATCAGCTCTAAATAGAATGATGAAATGGCATGAAACTATTTCCGGGGGTAAAACTCCTTTTATAACTGGAACAAATATTTTCACAATAATTGGTTTCCGATAAAGCATTTCGGCCATGCCATCCAGTTTCACTCACAATTATGGACTCTATTCTTTTAACAAGCATTATCTTGCTTAAATGCATTTTTTAAATTTTAGGCTTATACATTGTTGTGGGTTTTCTATCAGAAGTAAATTTTCCTCTAGAAATTCCAAATACATATGGTTTAGCTAAACGCATTCTCAAACGCGCCCTAGTGACGAGAAGAGGTCGTATTATATCAAACGTGAAACATATAATGTTGACCTCTATTTTTGCATCGAATTATTCTTTCTAACAAAAAAATTTTTCAGTAAAATTCAAATCTATCTAGCCTCTCATGTTCTTCAATGCTAACATAAATCATTGCCGTTGTGGAGCAGAAGCTGAGAATGTGTACTGCTATCAGAGTGGATTTTTCTGTATAGTTAAGCCAGTTTACGGCAACGCAGCAGAAATACCTGAACAAAAGCCACCGGGACGTCTGTAATTGATATGCATCACACTAATGCGTGTAGGATTTTAAGCCGTCATAAGGAAGTTCCCTCGATGTTAACTTGGGCCGACCTAAGTAGGAACGCCAACAGCTTTTTCCTATGCGTTTGGTGACGCACCGCTGAGATCTGTTACAGAGCTTTACTGTACATCCCTGGGCTAAGTTCTAAGGTTTATAGCTTCCATGTTGTTTGTTTTGCTCTTCTGAGGCCCCAGCTGGGAGCATAAAACAGTGCGAAATAAGTGACCAACAGACTCATTAAGTGCCGGGGTCGATCTTTTGTGTCGGCTGAATTACGAGTACATTCACGTGAGAATACAGTAGGTGTGGGGAGGTACCGCGCTGCCTTCTGCCGCACGTACGCCAATATCTGAAAGATTCATTTACATGATGTCAACACCAATAAAACATGACGTCAACAACAATAAAACATGACATCAACAACAATAAAACATGACGTCAACACCAATACAACATGACGTCAACACCAATAAAACATGACGTCAACACCAATAAAACATGACGTCAACACCAACAAAACATGACGTCAACACCAATAAAACATGACGTCAACACCAATAAAACATGACATCAACACCAATGAAACATGACGTCAACAGTAGTAGAATTGGACCGCATCTCCCTTCAAATTCAAAAGCAATTTTGTACTGTTTTTAGCCCGTTTGCTCTTTACTATAACTATTTCCTGTGATTTCTTTATTTTTCCGGACCCAGTTATATTTTGAGCGGTTTTTAGTTTTTGACTTCATATGACGAGAACCTTGTTTCTTTTTAAACTTTGTTGGTAATAAAATAAAATACAATTTCATGATGAAAAGGGATATGATGAAATTTCGCTTTATATTTTTTTTGAGAAGTACCGGTTAATTTACAGGGATTTAAGAAAATGATTTTCGTTCTTTAAATTATATTTTTCTATGAATAAAATTTCTTTGTCTCCTAATTTATTTAGTAAATTTAATCAATGGCAGAGCAGGTTTGGGTATCAATCACCCTTCATTTTCCCATATTCTCGAAATGCGCGAGACGAAATTTTCCGTTGCGGCAAAAGTTCTTCCAACGGAAGGGAATAAGTTGAAAAGTCGGTTTCATTTTTGAACAGAAAGTGTAAGCAATAATGTCATAGAGGCATTAATGATGAAACTTGCTCATGTAAGTAGCAATGATAGTAAAGATAAAACGTATGCATGAAGGTCGGAAAAATTGAAGGTAACCATGGAGGTGGTAATGATAGTATTGATGACATGTAAGCATGTAGGTCGTAATAATTAAATGTAACCAAGTATTTCGTAATGATAGTAACGATAAAACGTGAGCATCTAAGCGGTAATTGTAATACGATATTATGTGGGTGGTAATAACGAAAACATGGTTTCGTCTGAGGAGCTATACTATGGCATCTGTGGGAATTAGCACTGCCAAGGGTAAACGTGAGGTCCCGAGCTGAGAGATGGGTAGACCTGCTTCTAGCTGGAATAAAATGTATGTTTTGTATTGTTAAGGACAATTTTTTTCGGTTCACTACTGTCCTGTTTTTCAGTACCTCATCTAACTTTTTTCTTTAACTTTAACTTTTTTTCATAACCTTCTTTCTCAACTGACGGTTTCTCTGTGCAGAGGATCATGTGTTTGACACACCTTGTGCAAAAATTTCACATTCCTTAATTCTTTATTAAAAAGTTCCTTCAACCTTCCTCTCTTGGAACTCCTATGTTGTGGTTAGGAAGACTTAAACTAACTTATCTGATCTAAAACGAAAACGTACTCCAGAGTGAGGCAATGATTTAGACTGCTCATGGACGCAAATGGTGTCAGTATAAAATCATCATGTACGAGGTAACAGTAAAATCCCTTTTCATTGTGCGAGAAAATTTAATTCATTAGAAAATCTTGACTGTACAAAGCCAAGGTAACACGAAGAAGTGCATTAAATAAGTTAGAAAAGTGCAGAGTTGGAAATATTCCAAGTTGTAGACGCTCCAGCAGTTTGTTGGATCCTTCGCCAGCAGCGGCATTTAGTAAACTGGAAAATGAGAAAAATTTAAGTTGCTCTCAATGAGCGTTAGCACTATTAACAAAACATGGTATATTAATTTAGACCAATAATATGCACTGACATTTCGAATAAAATAGATATCCTGTAATTACGAAGTTGTATTAGGTTTCTGATGTTGAGAATGATCATTAACTGAGAACAGAAAAGGGAAATTTCCCTCGGTAGAGCTAAAATTTGGCGTCAAAATTATTGCTGACCGCCTTCACTGAAGAAATTTATTATTCCTATTTCTGAGGATCAATGAAAATATTTGGAAGTTCATGAACGAAATGATGCTTTGCAAAACTAATCATTGTCTAGAACTGTTGTAATTTCAGTAATATAAATGAGATAAAGTTGTAGTGTGTTTACGTTGCTGCTGCTATTTTGGTGCAGTTCGTATTTATACGTGAGTTTTTTTCTATATATATTTCCAATCCAGGGAGATTGATTAATGAAAACATGCATACAATTTTACGGGTACAATTACACTCACAGACTAGAATGAATTCGAAAATTGTTGGCTGAGACGTTCTTTTTTTTAGAGTATTGTGCACAAAAATCTGATTCCTGACAGATTTTTGGACTTCAAGAATTAAGTCATTTCTTTCCGGCTTGTGATGACATTTCCAGCATGTGCTAATGGAGGCAAGAAATTTTTTGGATGCACCCCAGGTACGGGGAGATCAGTTAAGAAAGCTCATGCAAAAATGAGCCATGTGATACTTTTCAAAAATTTTCTGAGAAAAGAACTTTTCGCATAGTTAATGATCATTTTAAAATGATCATTATTATATAGCCAGTAGAACAGCTATATAATGCAAGCATTCTATATTTAATCAAAACTTTTGAAAGTGTTCTGGACAAATAAACTTTGATGAGCACAACTGGAATGGGAATGGATGAAATATTCATGGAAAACGGCGCTCAGGCTATCTTTTGTTTTGTCTCCAATATTATGGGGCATATGAATGTTAGTGGGCGTATTTCTGCCACTACTTAATTTTAAACAAGCGTTAAAACTCCATTCGTGAGAATTACTTTGTCTCAGACAGGCTTGGGAGATTTTTATCATTAAGGGGCGGTTACTGATTCATTCACGCGTTGTCGTTGCTTTTTTAATAGCAGAATCTTCTGTGAATTAAAGAGTGATTAGGCTACTAATTTTGATCTTCTCAAATAGTATTACCATTTTTTCGTTATGAGCGTGACTACTGTACCTTCAGTTCTTCTCACGACTCCATTTTTATACAGGGCTTCATTCGCTACTGCGCAATAACTTACTGAAAGACTCAATTAAAAAAGACTTTCTTTCTAGGAAAGACATTGAACAGAAAAAGAAAATTTAATTTGAGGTTTAAATTTAACTGCCCTGTGATGACTAATCACCTATGTTTTCAAGTTATAAGAAAATATTACTTGTGAGTAATTTTAGATGCATTTTAACCAAAATAGAATTGTTAGTGAATGTCTACGATGTTAAATTTAACTGCAAAGGAAAAAAAAAACTTAAAATATTAAAGCAAACTTAAATTTCCTTCATGAAATTATGCTGCTCTCTAAATGAACTATGAAGCCTGCATTTCACTTGGCTAATGCTACTCTTAAAGCAGGTCATCAAGAACAACAGTTCTGAAAATAATTGTTCATATAACTTATTTAATCCACTACACGTGCCAAAGTACTTGATTTTCCACGTAACCTCAATGCATAAAATGAAATGAAAGTATTCAATGAAATGACTGAAGCATTCAACTTTCACAACTCACTTCCTGCTCCTTTGAGCCCGCCGTAGCCGTACCCTGCTCCAATTCCTCCTAGGCCATACCCTCCTCCAATGCCACCAGCTCCGTATCCAGCTCCATGGACGCCGGTTTTGAACCCTCCAAACGACTTTTGGAAGCCTCCGTAGCCAGCCTGGATTCCTCCAAAGCCGCCCCCGTAACCAGAAGCGTGTGTGCCGAAGCCGCCTCCGTAGCCGAGACCCCCGCCCAGCCCGTGGCCGATGCCGTAGCCGAGGT